>APFE031586788.1:85115-134913 GCA_000404065.3 Pinus taeda | reverse complement strand
ACAATTGGCTACAGACCCCACAGCTTCTTTAAGATGGATGGACAAACAGGCCCAAGCTATAGCCCACTTTGAGGATATGGAAAGGCTGTTGGGGGAAAATGCTGCCCATGCTTGTACACGTAGATGGAATACCCTGGGTCACAGCGTACAAATCCGAGAATACCATACACCCATCCGGTTGAGGGAAGCTTTGGCAAGGGTTGACCTTTATAAGAAATATGTTCAAAGCCTCCAAGCCAACTGGATTGGCCTTAAACTCCCACCACTACTGCTTGGTTTGACTGAAGGGAATACAAAAGAAAATGACGGTCAACAATGGGCAGAAGTAGATAGAATAGCAGGGTTTCACACCCACAGAGAGGATACTACCACTGAGCCTTGGGATGCCAGGGAAGTAGTGCAAGCCATGAAAGATGAGGACTTGGATTGAGTTGCTCAAGGATGAGCAAATGGTTCAGCTGGGGGGTGATGATGAGCCCCAATTTTGGTACAATTTGGGCTCATTTTGGCCTATTTTACTTGCTCAAACCATTCTTTTTTATTTGCTTATGCATGCATTTCTTAGTTTATTCATGTTGTTTGTAGGAAGAAGGTTAGACACTTTATCTACGTGACTAATGCATTATGATTCCAAGTTTTGGCATTAAAAAGGGAGCAAGAGACAACGAAAAAGGGGATAAGGAGACAATGAGGTGGCACTGCTGATTTTGTGGAGAGATGTCCACGGTCTTGGGACATTCCTCGTGATTCCCACCAAGAACTCCGAGCTCCAATCCATCTCTCCTCCAAGCTTAAGAAGCAGCCAGCTGTCCTACAGAACAGCAGTCATAAACTGTTCTACAGGAACAGTAGTTATGACTGCCCTTCAGGATCCGCGGTTAGACTCTAGTTGGACAGTCGAGCTCCCAAAATCAAGGGCACTTGGTGGATCATCATTTTTGTATAAGTATGAAGGCCTTAGCCTTAGATAGGTTGTTGAAACTCTCGTATTTCTATTGTAATTTTGAAGCACAGTTCAATTTTCGTTCCTTTTTGTAAGCCAATTTGGCATGACATCAGATTATGAATAAAGAAGGAAGTTTGTGATCTAGTTCTGAGTTTCTTAAGGAGACTATAGCTCTCAGGTTAGGGCCCAACCTGAGAGCCATAGATCCCCTCTGCTGTAGTGTTGTTTCCATTTCATTTCCAGCACTTTAAGTTTTTGTTTGCACATGCAATTCGAATTACAGTTTGGTGATTTTGTTTTCTTATGAGTAGGATAGATTTTGCTTATGGTACAGTTGTTTCCACTTGCTTAGTGTAGCAGAGGATAGATACCATCAATTGGAGCTCCAGCAAAATGGTTGTTAAGGCTCACTGCCATCTCTCTTGAATATTGGGGTGCAGTCCATAACTAGCCACCAAAAACACGCATTACTTTACTTGATGATCTCTGCAATACAGTCATGGTTTTGATTAGATGCTTCCTTGTCATTCACACCTGCACACATACTTTCATCACAGCCTCGTACATATTTCTCTTCGCGTTTTGGATTGCTGTTCATTGAATTCATGGCATAAGTAATTTAGGTTGATGCATTTTCGGTTTGGTGACAGTCATAATCATTTGTTTCATTTACACTCCTCTTTTTCGTTCCATTACCATCTCCTCCGTCTTGATCACGCATGAAACCCTATCTCCTCGACCTTCACTTCGTTCTATCCTCTCCCAAAGTCTTCCACTCCTCACGTAACTTCATTTCCTAACCTTTCATTGACATAACCCTTTACCTTCAACATACTCCCTACACCCATTTCCCATCTCATTCCTCCACTTTTGAGCCATAACCAGCCTTATCCCTACCTCACATATCTCTTCCTACCATTCCATCACTCCTCCATCACTTCAAACCTTCATGGTAGGTCATCCTGTAGCAGTTTATAGACATCCTGTAGAAACCTCTGAGTATCCTGTAGGATCCCCTGCAGACATCCTGTAGGAGGCCATTCACTCGGTTGCTGAGCTTCTGAATGTGGAAAAACTCTGTGGATGGATGCTAAGGGTCCATAGGGACCTCACCTAGCCTCCCCAACCTGTCCCACGCTTTCCTTCCTTCTCCATCCCAGCTGCACAACCAAACCCTAATTAGCACACAATCACAATCACCCCATCCACTTAAAGGAAAAATATAAAAACATGTCTTTTATGATGCAAACAGTTTAGATCCATGCATTTTCACTTATCAGAGGTAACAGCAGCATTGGTAGAAGTTTCCTTCACGTCATTTGCATTATAGAGGCTAGACTATTTAAATTAGGGTTTCCTAGGTTTACATGCTTTGATTTGCTTTCAGTTCATTTTTGTCAAGTAGATTAGTCTTCTTTGAGCTAGCCTTCATCCATCATTGATAAAGCTTCTTCTGTGAGCCCATAGAAGTTGTCTTGAGCCCTAGCGGACTTGTGCCAGCTGACCAAGTGACAGCTGCGACAAGAGCTAGTACTTGTGCATACAACACCGTCGCTTCCAAGTTTGTACGAACTACCGGGTTGATAAAATGAGAGATAGGAAGCCCCAGGAGTTGTAGCATTATTGCTACAATACTGGAGCTCACCAATAGTACCAATCTTTTACAACGCCTTGTACGTACCTTAATACTTTGGTGATAATTTATTATCCTTATTAGATTTCTTGAAGGAAATTTTTTTGTATGGTTGTATTCGTAGAAATACCCAATCACCTACATCAAAACTCATTTCGTTGTGATGTTGACCTGCCTGGTGTTTCATTCTATTCTGCGCCAAAGTGAGGTTATCCTTTAAGAGTTGGAGAACTTGTTGTTGATGCTCAATGTGATCTTCCACTGCTTGAACCTTAGAGTTTTCTCTTAAATATGATGTGATGGGTGGTGGATGATATCTATAAAGTTCTATAAATGGGGTCATTTTTGTTGTAGTATGGAATGAAGTGTTATACCACCATTTAGTCAGAGGTAACCACTTGAACCATTGTGTATGTTTATCATATACAAAGTAATGAAGGTATCCTTCCAAACATTTGTTCACTATCTCGATTTTCCCAGCAGATTGAGGATGATAATATGAGCTATGAGCTAACAGAGTACCAAGACAAGAAAATAATTTCGTCCAAAAATTTCTAGTGAAAATGGGATCTCTGTCGCTTATAATAATCTTTGGGTTTCCATGTAGCTTTTGAATTGTTTCCATAAATGCAGTAGCAACTGTAATGGCTTTAAATGGATGAGATAATGCACAAAAGTGTGCATACTTGGTAAGTCTATCAACTACCACCATGATGACACTCTTTCCTTCGGACTTGGGTAAACCTATGATAAAATCCATCGAAACCTCCTCCCAATGTTGAATTGGAATGGATAAAGGTGGTAACAGGCTCGGGGTCTTAATTGCCTCAACTTTATTTTGTTGGAAAACCAAACATTCCGCCACGAACTTTTGAATATCATGGTTAAGACCATCCAAAAAAAACATTCTTAACCTTGTGGTAAGTTTTTAAAAATCTCAAGTGCCCTCCTAAGAGAGAGGTATGCAATTCCAGAAGAATATTTTGTTTGAGTTAAGAATTCTTACAAAGGTATAAGCGATCTTTGTACCATAATGAATCATTTTTCCAACTAAATGTATCATATTTACTGGGATCTTGCTTCAAATTTTGAATGAGTTCCCACACTTATTCATTATTCTTCCATTCATCCTTTTCTTTGGTTATCCAATTTGGTTGGATAATAGAAATGGAACAAAGCAATGCTTCCACATCCTCATCCTTTCTTGAGGGTGCATCTGTAACAACATTTTTCTTCCATTTTTTGTATATGATTTCAAAGTCATAAACCAACATCTTTGTGACCCATTTTTGCTACTCTTCTGAAGAAAATATTTGTTCTAAAAATTATTTAATTCTCTCATGATCCATTTTTACCTTGGAGTGTCTTCCCATAAGGTAAGGTTGTCAATTCTTAAGTGCATATAGTATTGCCAACATTTTCTTCTCATAAATATATTTGTGTAAGTATTTTCCTTTGATTGGATGACTTTCAAAAGTAATGGGTCTTCCTTCTTGCATTAAAAAAACACCAATTCCATTTCTTGTGGCATCACTGTTGGGGAAAAGTGATTACATGTCATTTAATTTGTCAACCAGGGGGTTTCGTAAACTTGTGAAGCATGCGTGCACTATATGTGCTAGAAATTGTCTTTCACTTTAGATAAATCTAACTACAAAATAATGAAAACAAATTCATCTAATTTATGAAATCAAATAATGAAAATGAAATTCAAATAACCTATGAAATCAAGTAATGAAAAGAAAAAAATATATATATAACGCGCGCAATCACACTTGCAAGGATTGAAATTTTAATCTAAGAAAGCATTTCAAAGCATGTAAGAAAAAAACAACTAATGTATACTTACTCCAACATTCAATTATGAAGTGTTACCTTATTGAGATGATGTGTAAGCAACTATCTATACTTTAACTTATAATTTCCTAGAAAAGCAAGCAAAATGTGCAGAAAATAACTCAGTAATTGCATGTATTAAATATTCAACCATTCAATCTTGAAATATGATTAAATCAATTTCTTAGAATGATCTTTAGGAATATCAGTTAATGCAATTAAATGAGGATCTTAAAAGAAAATGTAAAATCACGAAAAATTAAAGCTCAATGATTGCATAGGTTGAACATTCAATCACCCAATTTGAAGTCACCTTCTTGGCCTGATCTTTTATTCAATTATACAATGAACTGATAGTTTGATCTAAGAAAGTAAATAAATAACCATGAGCTCTTGCCTCAAACTTAATCCAATTGGAAAATAACTAAATATTTCCTATTGAAATTTTTTTAGAAAAGCAAAGATTACACAGTCATTCTAAAACTAATACTACGAAAGAAAATGAACTTTAATCTATAAAAGCAATTAAATATCACACATTTTAGGTAGCTGATCTAAAAGTGTGAGAGATGGTAAATCGAGATGCTCCATATGTAAGCAAAACCAAGTAAAAATGAAGGAACATTCATGAGTAAAGTGCCACAATCTAATTCAGTATTCAAATCTTGAGCATAAATCCAATTTTACACATAAAAATGATAAGAGAAAACTTCCCCTATTTATACAAAAAGATGAGAAACTATCTCATTAATGGGAGTCCATGAATCTCTCCCTATATCTATAGAGTTACAATCAAAATAGGAAATGATAAGACACATGTCTTCTTAGAGTTTCAATACAAATAGGAAATGAGACACATATCCTCATGATCCCATGATCTTCTCAATTCAAATTCGAATTTGGCCATAGGAGGCCACATAAGAGTCTTTTAGAAGCTTCCTTTTGACCTACACATGTCAACAATCTCATCTCACTTGTTAAGTATAAGGATATGCACATTATTTTTAAATTTTTAACCATAAATCCACTTAAAAATGCTAAGAATTAATAAAGTATGGAAAAACATAAATGTGACCCAATAATGATAATGGTAAGGTAAATGAGGGTTTCTGAGATCGGGTTAGAAGAGCTACGGAGGCGAGGTAAGGAGGCTATGGAGGAGCGAGGAAGGATCATTCAATCATGGACGAAGACCAGTAAAGGTGAACAGAAAGGCGGGAGGGAGAAAGAAATCAGGTGGGGCTGAAGAGAGCCATGGACGGAAATCAGGGGAGGGGAGAGATCTCCTCCTTCAAAAACATGGTAGCTGGCGAAACCAGTGGAGGAGGGCAGCAAGGAATATAGAAAGAGAATGACAAAGACATACCAGTGCTGGGAAGCCGATGACAAGCAAGAATGGGGAACAGATGCTTACCTAGGGCACAGAAAAACCAAGGTACGTAATCCCTAACAATAAACTGGAAGATTATTGCTGCTATATGAAGGATCATGCATTGATCTATAAGTTTATAGGGTTTTGGCCATCTGAAAAGGATCTAACGAAATGGATTCAACTAAGATGGAAGCCAAAAGGACATATAGATCTGAAACTTGGAGCAAAGGGATTTTTTACAGTCATTTTTGCAAACCTAGAAGACAAGGAGAGAATATTTGAGGAAGGACCATACTTCATGAACAATGCTGGACTATTTATGAGGCATTGGGAAGATAGATACAACCCAGATGCGGAGAAGTTATTGGAAGCACCCATATGGGTCAGATTGTTTGGGTTACCAACGAAATTTTTGGACCCTGAGATATTGGAAGGGATTGGGAACTCGATCAGGGCTTTCGTCAAAGTGGCAGAATCGACCAAAAGAGGAAAGTACACATCTTACGCAAGGATATGTGTGTACATGAACATATCAGAATCCCTTCCGGAATATATAGAGGTGGAATACCATGATGAAATATGGCAACAGCCAATAGATTATGAGCACATCCCCTTTAGATGTCGAAGGTGCCACGAGTACGGACATCTATACAGACAGTGCCCACAAAATAGAGAGGGGAAGGCAACAAGAATTCTGGAGGAAGAACGAATGAAAGCAGAAGGGTCAGATATAGGAGAAAAGGGTTTCAAAGAAGTTCAAAGAAGGCAAAAACCAAGAGCAGAGGGAGCAAGAGGACAACCAAAAGAAAAGAATATACCAGCTGAAAATCAGAATAAGTTTCAGGTCCTTCAGGATGAGGAAGAGGAAATCGAAGATGGAAAGAAGGTTGAAGAGGACAATGAGAATGCACCAATGGAGATCATAACCGAGACTACAGGTAAAAATATAAGCCAGAACAGAGAAGCAGAAGTAGAGATGGGAGAAAGCCAGGAGAACCTAGTGGAACAAATGATGAAGGGATCAGACAATCGAAAAGATAATGGGACCGAAGAGGAAAGAATAATGAAGAAACTGCTCCAAGAAGGGAAGAACCTAGATGAAAGATTCATACCGGAATCACGGAAACAACAATATAAGGAAGCGTTCCAAAAATACAAGGAGAAGAAAGGCTGTATGCCAGAGATCGGAGCAGATCAAACAGAATCTCAAGGAAATCAAAACCTAGGAATGGATGGTAGTGGCAAATGGGGCAGAAAGAGGGGCAGGCGAATAATAAATGAAACGATTCAAGCTGTGGGAGAAACACTAGTCAATTCAGGTACATTGATACCTCTGTCAGAGGTATTTCAACAACCTTCAAAAAGTTATAAATGATAATTACAAGTTGGAATATTAGGGGACTCAATAGTAAGGGCAAGCAGAGATATTTGAAGGAGAGATTGAAGAAGGACAAACCTAGCATAATGTTAATTCAGGAAACAAAAATGGATCAGCAACAGCTGCAAGAAATTATGAAAAGGATGAGACCTGAATATGAGGTAATGGCTCAAGATGCGGTTGGTTCAGCTGGAGGTCTAGCAATTATATGGAATCCTGAGGAGGTAATTTTTGAAAACTGGATTATCCTCCCTAGAATATTAACAGGTTTGTTTAGGTTGACAGGAATGGAGGAAAGAATTCTCATCTCAAGGGTTTAGGGCCCCCACTTACCCAAGGACCGGAAGGATTTCCTAAAGAATGTGCAGGTAATAAGACGAATTATTCCTGGTAACTTATGGATAATAGGAGGAGATTTTAACTTGATCCGCGACTTAGGTGAAAAGAAAGGAGGTATAAGGTGACCAGATCAGAGCATGGAGGAGTTTAATGAGTTAATAACAGAACAAAGACTAGTTGATATTCCCACAACTAACGGTGTCTTTACATGGAATAATAGGAGGGGAGGAAAAAGCCAGATAGCTTCGAGGCTAGATAGGTTTCTCTTATCTGAACAAATATTGAACCAAGATGTATTCATAGAAACGAAAATCCTTCCTAGACTAGGATCGGACCATTGGCCGATTCGACTAGAAATTGATATCAAGAAAAACAATGGTAAGAAACCTTTTAGATTTGAGGCCTTTTGGCTCAGAAATCCCGATTTCTTACACAAAATGGAAGAATGGTGGACTCATAGTAGAGTTAAAGGGAAAGGAAAAATGCATACCATTCAATTGAAGCTCAAGGAAATTAAAGGTAAAATTAGAAAGTGGAACAAAGAGGAATTCGGGAACATCATGGAGGAAAAACATAAATTGGAGAAAGAAATGGAAGACATTCAGCAGAAAATAATCTTGGAAGGAAGGGATGAAGAACGGAGTAAGGAGGAGGGCAGAATAATCAACCAACTGGAAGAGAGAAGAAAACAGGAGGAGATTATGTGGAGGCAAAAGTCAAGGATAAAATGGTTGCGCGAGGGCGAAAGGAATACAAAATTTTTCCATCAAGCGATGATACAAAACAGACAAAGGAACCGGATTTTTTCAATTAAAAATGCGAAGGGGGAAAGGGTAATAGAACAGGGAGGAATTGAAAAAGCCCTAGTGGATTATCATAAAGAGATCCTCACTGAACCACAAGAGGTACGGGGAGAAGCAATTGATCATATCTGCAAGGAAATACCAAAACTCATAACAATAGAACAGAACAAGGCATTGATGAGAGCGGCTACTATGGAAGAGGTTGAGGAGATTGTTATGAATATGAAAAAAGGAAAAGCTCCTGGGCCCGATGGGTTCACAGTAGAATTCTACCAGGCAGGCTGGCACTTCTTGGGGCAGGAAATCTTAGAAGCTGTCGAGGAATCAAGAATGAAGCAAAAGATCTGGCCAGGTATTAACTCGACCTTTCTAACCCTGATCCCTAAAAGTAACAAGTCGGAGGATGCTCAAGGATTCCACCCAATAGCATTATGCAATGTCATTTATAAGATCATGGCCACTCTGATTGTGAAAATATTAAAACCTTTACTCCCGAGTATCATCTCTCCAGAACAAACTGTCTTTGTCGAGGGGTAACAAATACTGGATGGACTAGTAGTTACACAGGAGATGATTCATTCCCTAAATCAGAAGAAGCAGACGGGAATGATGATAAAACTAGATCTTTCAAAAGCCTATGACCGCTTGTGCTGGAGATACCTTAGAATGGTGCTTGAAGCTTATGGTTTTGAAAAGAGATGGATCGAATGGATCTACAGCATGATTTCAACCCCAATCTTTTCAATACTGGTAAATGGTACCCCAACGAATACTTTTAATGCAACAAGGGGTATAAGACAAGGAGACCCCATCTCTCCCTTTCCATTCATACTAGCAGCTGAAGGGCTTGGAAGAATCATCAAAAGAGAGCTTAGGGAAAAGAGAATTAAAGGCTTAAAACCATGGGGAAACAACTTGGCAATAACACATCAGCAATTTGTTAACGACATAATGCTATATGGAGAAGTCACTATAAAAGAGGTAAGGATGATCAAAAGAGTGCTTGAAATCTTCATGGAGGCTTCAGGAATGGAGGTAAATAAAGAAAAATCTTGTACATTTATATTTAACACCCCTGAGGCCATCAAAGCTCATCTAACTAGAACTTTAGGCTTCAGACAGGGGGATCTCCCTACCAAGTATTTGGGGAACCAGCTAGATATACACCCCACTCGGATGAAAAACTGGCAGGATGTTATAGATAAAATAAAGAAACACCTGACAAGCTGGTCATTTAGGTCTTTGAACATAGCCAGTAGAATTGTCTTGTTAAAATCAGTCCTGCAATCGATCCATATCTACCCTTTGTCCATTAGAGTAGCATCTAAAGGAGTGTGCACAAAATTGAAAGAAATATTTGGAAAGTTTGTTTGGGGAGGACCTAAACAACAGAGGAAATGGGCCTTAGTCTCATGGAAAAAACTGGTAAAAATAAAAGAGGAAGGATGTTTAGGTATAAGGGATCCGGAAATGCTAAACAAGATTTTAAGCGCCAAATTATGGTGGAGATGGTTACAAGGAGGAAAGGATGTGTGGAAAAAAATATGGGAAATAAAATATAACATGCCGGACTCCACAGAAGGTAAACTAAGAATTGAAGAAGTACCAAAAGGATCCTCAATATGGGAATTAGCAAGTCAGAACAGAGATGTGGTCAATAAACATGTTTTTTGGGAGATTCGTGAAGGAAGCAGCACCAAATTTGGGAGGATGGGTGGCAGAAGAAAGAAAAAATGTCAGAGATACAAATATTACAAGAGATTCAACAGAAAGCGAAGAGGGCAGATATGGAGTATGTTAGAGACTACTGGAAAAATGAAGAGAACAGTGGAATATGGAGGACCTGGAGGAAACCAGAGGAACGGTTTGAAAATATAAACCAAGAGATGGAGAAAATCTACACTAAAGAAGTAGAATTGAGAAAAATTAAAACTCGACCAGGAATGGACATCCTTAGGTGGGGAAGATCAATGAAAGGGACTTTTACAGTGAAGGAAGCCCACTACTTAACAACAAAACAAGAAAGGGAAGATGGTGCTATGGATTGGAGAATAATTTGGGAAGGAAAATGGTGGCCAAAAATCACAATATTCGCATGGCTGGCCAGTAAAGGACGGATTCTAACCTGGGATAAAATCCAGAAGAGAGGCTATTATGGGCCCTCGAGATGTAGCCTATGCAACAGAGAAGAGGAAAACCAGGAGCACATTCTAAATAAATGCCTTTATGCAGGAAACGTGTGGGAGAAGATCAGATCACTCTTCGGGAAGACAATGAGAGACCCAAGTAGTATTCAGAACACCAGGGTAAAGGACAATTTCACAGCAAAGTAATAAGAAGAATTTGGAACTTATCGGTAGGTTTTGTGATATGGTTCCTCTGGAAAGAACGCAATAGGAGGATTTTCAGGGGTCAAAGCAATCAACCTGAAAGAATTTGGGAGGAGGTGTGCAAATCGATCAAGGAAACTGTTCTATCAGAGACATGGGAAGAGGAGGACTGGAGAATGAGCCAAGAAGAAGGAGGAATAGCTTCTAAATTAAATATGGAACTCAGCATGATTTACCCCAGAAAAGAGAATAAAAGTAACCCTCAAGCTCAAAGCCCCAACCAATTCAGATATCCAGGAGAGCATTTCATAAAACTGAACTTTGATGGGGCATCGAAAGGTAACCCTGGACCAGCAGGCCTAGGAGGTATATTTAGAGACGGCAAAGGAAAAACAAGGTGGGTTTTCGCGGAATGGGGAGGTGAGATGACGAACAACGAAGCGGAGCTCTGGGCAGTACACCAAGGATTGAGAATAGTAGTGATAAACAGATATATGAACCTGGAGATAGAAGGGGATTCGCAGATAACGATAGGGATGCTGCGCAAACTAAAGGATGGAAAGAGTTGGGAGAAAGTTGCAAAAAGCTGGAGGACAACGGGCATTATTCAAGATATAGCGGTTCTGTTAAACAGAATCGATTACAAAATAATAAATCATGTAAGACGCAATGGGAATAGGGCTGCGGACCTCTTGGCTAATTGGGGGAGTAAAGAGGCGACCAGCAGTTTGGACAGGAGTTGGCCATCATTGGAAGCGGATCAAAGCTAGGGAGGACTTAAAAACATAATCACCCAGGACCATAATGAAGTAGCCACAATTTTAAAGAACGAGGACAAGGCACCCAATCGGGATTAGCAAGGTGGCAGGATGGGTAATTAATGAGTGACGGTGTGTCAGGAAGGTTAGAGTAGACGGGGTTCAAGGAATGATTGTCATAGGCAACTAGATCGGTGAGAAGGATCTCCAATCAAGGCGAAAGGATAGCAAGGTACAGACGGACGACGGTGGAGGTGTCAGTACGTCAAAAACAAGACAGGGGAATGATAGCATGGAGGAATGGGATAGCAGAGCGGTAAGGGAGGTAAGGTATAAGCGCAGGAGGAGGGGAGGCATAAGGAAGAAAGGGTGGCGAAGCGGAACGAGGTAATTTGCATGCAAAGAAATAGGAGAGGGTGGCGGTAATCAGCTAAATACATCCAGGAGAGAGGGAAGATCAAGGAGCTGAGCAGAAAGAATAGGGACGCGGAGAAGGAGGCAAAGAAGCGAGGGAAGAATGGCAGCAGAAGGGAGTAGGGCGACAGGCAGATGGATGAGAAGAAGGGCAGGAGAAGGGAACCAGGGTCGAGGGGACCAGGACGCGAAAGGAAAAGGAATAATGGAGGGGGACACAGAGCAATTCTATATACCAGTATATGATGATTCAGAGGGCGAGAGCAAAGACGTTGAAATGGAAATTGAGAAGGCAGAACAGGGGACTGGTAACCACGGCCGAAATGGGAGAAACATAGGAAATAGGACCATGAAAAGAGGACGGGAGGAAGCTGAAGGAAGGCAGGAACCGGAAGCTGAGGAAGAGAGTGGAAGACGAAGCCGAGGGCAAGGTCGTCGAGGCAGGGGAGGCCAGAGGAGATGGGGAGTAGCAAAGAGTAGAAGCAGACGGGGTCGCTGCTGTCGAGAAGGTACAGTGGAAGACGGGGAGACCAGCGTGGAAGCGGCGAGAAGACAGGGAAGGAGGACTATTGAGACAAGGGTTCGGACAGCCGAGAGAGCCTACAGTGAGAGGACTAACCCGAAAATTAGGAGGATAATCGAGCACTGGGAGGAAGAGGCCATTCAGGCACAGTCTAAGGAAGAAATGGAGGACTGGGTACATCTCATGCCAGATCCAAGACATACTCGAGGCTGAATGACACTATATAAACAGTCTCTGCACTTATATTGGGTAATGAAAAGGCTTATGGCCAAAGCTATGGAGCAGATAGCCTTGGAAATGGCTGAATTATCATAGGGGATCCCAAACTTGAAGAAAGAGCTTAAGAACATCCTAATCACCCTGCTCGTGCAAGACAAGAGGTTGGAGGATATTCAGCAGCAGCTAGAGGCGAATGGCTTGGAGATCAAGAAGGAGAAGGAGTAGCAAGAAGATGTTGTGAATCAATGAAGAAAGGCATGTTTTTTGAAATATTTAGAAAGTGCAAGTATTAGTTTCCATTAGCTATGTATAGGATCTATGATAATTTTTACTTGCAGTTATATGACAGTAGTAACAGTTACAAGGTTGATGTTTACAAAGCCTGGAAATATAGTTTGAAAACCTTTTATTTTTGGTTAGCAGTTAAAAACTATAGGTGGTCAATAAACCCGGTTTCCCCTCGGGGCGGGTTGAGACCACCTTAAGATTGTAGTGGTTTCAATTTTGCTAATAGAAAATGGCAACTCCCCAGCTTACAAAAAAAAAAAAGATAATGGTAAGGTAAATGTAATGAAATGGAGGTAAATGTAATGAAATAGAGGTGGAGTGAAGGTGACAATATGGAAATATAAGTGAAAATGTAGTGGAAGTGAATGACAACTTTAAAGCCCAACATACCCCCCAACTGAAGCTATTGCATGTCCTCACAATCTATTACATTAATTATTTTTTATCCTTGAGCTTTGGCTTAACTTTACATGATATCATATGATAACTTCATACTTCTACAAAGTATTTTAGTTGAATTGCAACATGGTTGGTTCTTGTGTTACAACCATATTTTGTTGTTGCATTCAATTTTGATCTTTGAACTTTGCATAATGATAATTTGATTTTTGTTGCAAAGTATATCTTTATTGGATTTCATCATGGTTGGTTCTTGTGTGACAACCATGATTTTGTTTGTATCTAATTATCTTTTGAAGTACTTTTGAAAATCCATTGTATGCTCATAATAATAATGTAATAGTTAATATCTTTTTGAAAGTATGTGGGCTTCTGAATGTGATATGAACATGGAAAATTATGAATATGAATGTATTCCCCCCTCCCCCACAACTAATGGTATTGACAATTTTATGAAATGAGGAAAATGAGTGTTTTTTCCCAAAAATTGTCATTCTATCTTTTCAAGGAATTCTATTGTAAAAAGTTAGAAAATGACGTACCTTAACTTACCCTTTCAAAATGGATGAGTTGCATGTGTGGTGGCTGCAAAATTCTAATCATAATCTTCTTCAAGTGGTTAGACAAGTCATGGAGAAAAGAGTCAAGACGAATTTTTACTACATTTATTAAAACTTGTTGAATCTGCTACGAAATGGTGTTGATTTTGTTGCTGCCATCTAATTTCACAGCTTTTATTTGATTATGTAGTTGTCAGTTGATTCTGTAGTTGCATGTCTTCTACATTTGCTCCAAAATGTTGAAAATGATAGTCTTCATGTCTTCAAAACTCATTGGCACAATTCCTGTTATGTGAATAGATGTTCTGATGTCGAGCATAACAGGAAATTGTTGACTTAGTGGCCATTAATGGATGCCACGAGTCAACACGAGAACTCTCACCATTGATGACAATGAGAGTCAAGATGCCCAAACACATCTTGCTAGGTACGAATAATTTTGTTGTTGTCGAGTACCTAGAAGATCCGATGAACAAGGGACATTGATGTATTCCCATTGTTCATTGGCATGAGGACTCGCCATTAAGGCATGCAAGCCTCAAGGTGTTTTTTTTTGCAAGGATTTTAAACTCAAAGGACTATGGACTCAATAATTTGCATTGAAGCAGGGTTTATTTGTGAAATGAAAAGGATAAGAAAGAAAAAATGAAAATGGAAGATGACAATGGGCAATAAGCATGTAGGTTAGATTCTTGTTTTTATTTGTGGGTTATAAGTTAGTGAAAGCAAGAGAGAAAAATGACTGTGAAATAAAATAAGCAGTGAAGGAAAATGAGATGAAGCTTTTATTGACTGAAAAGAAGGAATGAAATAGTGAGACTAGCATTTGAAAGCTCTCAAGTGTTGTATCTGATCTGACATCATATGCTTATGCTTTTTATGTTTCATCTTTGATGTTTCTTTGATCATGTTCTTGTGAAATAAATATGGTCTTTGAGAGAGACACTGTTTGGTTATGGTAATCTATTCTTGCTCGTGGAACCTATAAAAAAAACTAGTACTTCTTTTGCAATGGAATGTAAGATTATCAAAAGAGAGAGGTGATCAATCTTCTCTATTAATGACATTTACATAAAAAAAAAACTTAGAATCGGTACTAATAAAACAAATTCATGAAAGAAAACCAAATGAAATTAGTTTTTCTGTATCGAAACTAGTGTCGCATGTTACCTGTTCTGTCTTGTCAGCAATTTATTCATTCTTTTTTTATTCAAACTTGGATGATAGCTTTATCATTATGTATATCCCGTCGATATCTTTCCAATGATGCTTGAATCATCGAATTATGATGTCGTATGAGAAAGTTAGGTCAATTTGAAATTTGGTTGAAACAATGAAAATTGTCATGAGGTTTTCTAGTTGCAAAATTACGCCCTTCCTGCATCTAGAAAATCTTGTCAATCTTCTTTGACTGAACCATATCATAAGATTTTCCTTTTGTAATGCCTTCATCTTTTGTACCTAGAAGACTCAAAGAAACATGATCATTCTTGTTTAAAAACATGTTTAGCAGAAAACTGTTAACCCAATCAAACCCAATCAACATAAGCAAGGGTTACAAAACCGTTAGCAAAATGCACCCAATCAAAAGGAGGAAAAAATCTTAGGTGTATTAGGCTGAGTAGGTAGTTTTAGGTTTCATAAGTAGGTTTGTGATCAATTTTTTTCTTGTCAAGAAAAACTCATCTCATCCTTAACACAAGTACCATGGTAGTTGTATGGTGGTACAACAGTGGCAGCATGACTAACTGCTCCTTTCATTTCCCCAAAATTCATTCACTAACATCCCTCAAGGAACTTGGGATCTGCCCAATAGTCCTTTTTCACTCTACTTTATGAAAAATGTTAAGTTGAACTCTGAGTTCGCTCAGTTGGAAGAAGCCACATTTCTTGTGTAATAATGATCATTCCATACTCCTTTCATTCCCTTATGCCCAAGTTTTCACTCTTCAAACTCAGCATTTGCTCATACAGTTTCATTCCATAAAGTCATATTAACATTTAACCCTATTATATAGCTCCCTAAATCATTTTCCCATCCCTATCATACAAAAAACTATATAAAACTCCAAAAAAGAAAAACTAAATATCCCTACCCCATAGCATTATAGCTATATAACCTAAGTTTGGGAAATACTAAGTCCATTTGGGATTTATATTAGCCCTTTCACGTCTAAAATACTTGGGGTTTATTTAGCGCCAGGTTAAATAAATAATCATGCTAACCCTCCCTCCTGAACCATACCTTATTACCCTCCGCGCTCATATATTTCGAGTTTCATTTGATATTTGATTAAACGAATAACCCTAACCCCGGCGCCAAACATATAGGACCCATAAACCAAAGTCAAAACCCACCTGAAACCTTAGAAAAATTAAGGTTTATCATACACGCTCCTCTGTTAAATCCCGATTTAATCGCCCTCCCGTCCACCGTCGGATCGCCCCGCTAGATCCGACGGTCCTGATCCATATCGGACACGCCCCGACGACGGGACATTAGTACCCGATGGTCGACGGTTTCACCATCGTACACAGGGACACCTATCGCCTTTTGATTGCATCGGGCCACCTCTGATAGATACCACCCCCATACCAAAGGCAGTCCGATGGAAACCGCTTACCACCCTTTGTCCTTCCGCCTACGTCACCGCATGACGTTGCATCCACATCTCCCGCCACTGCCCTGCACCTGCGCCACATCATCTGCTAACATCACCACCTCGCCACCGTGTCATGTGCCACGTCATCATATACGTCAGCTACCACATCATCCTCTGTACCCGCTACGTGACAAAAAAGCGTCATGATGATGTCATCATTAAAAAAGCGCCAAAAGCGCTAAAATGTCCAAAATTAATTAAAAAGTCGTGAAAACAACTATTTTTGTTTATTTCTATTTTATTGCGCTTACGAAGAACGTGCATGCGATTTTACGTCCAACCCACCTCCGGAAGTTGCACAGTCCACCAACCTGCAAATACACTTCGTAGCTCGACTCCACAGCTCGAGTCACCCTTGCTAACTATCCTTTGTGCCATAAAAGCAGGTATTTACCCACTTTTCACCTAAAAACCCTATTTTTTCCATAATTCGTAGTTAAAATTGCCTAAAAACCTATAATTCAGATCCAAAAGTGCCCCTGCCTATCACTCACCACCTTGTATGCACTATCTGAGCTGTTGATTCAAATTAAACCTGCAAACTTTGCCCTCCTCTGCAAATTCGCCATAAGAACACTCTTCGAGCCCATTTTCGCCGGCAGAGACCCCAGAACTACCCAAGTATTGAATTAAAGTTGTCAAGCACGTTGTTACTTCTGTTTTATCCTGTTTTCTAGAGGGAGTTCCTCAACTTCCACTTCCCTCTGCAATCTTTCTCTCCTTCGATCAGAATTCAAGCCCATTTCCTCTGCATTCTGCTCACAGAGTTTGTAATCTTGCAAATTCATTTAAGAGACCCTGCTAGACTCTGCAACCTTTGTTTTAAACCATAAATTTTATACAGTAAGGTCAGTTCTATATAAAACTCAGTCTCCAAAGAACCTGACAAAAGCTTCACAGCCAGAGTCCTACTTCCTATTGTTGCTACAATCAAAACACAAACAGTTGAAAAATGGAGGCTCCAGTGGCTCTCAACATTGCTCCTTTGAATGCTCCACACATGGATTTAGAGTGGTTACCTTTGGCAGATAGGGACATCCAGATCAAGGATATGATGGGCCTCCAATCTCACCTCAAAACTATCTGTCATTCAAAAACAATCACAGGAATAACATCGATATCCTGGGAATTTGGGAATCTAGTATGCCCATCTACTACCTCCCATCAGTCAATGTGTTGCATGACTTCATTCACCCGTGTCATGCAAACTATGACCCCACACAGAGAGCAATCCTCACTCCAGATGGGTTTGTACTGTTCTACATCACTCCTCAGTCCATAAATGAAATGTTGGACTTTGAACCACCTCAACCTCTGGTTCCTCTTACAATGAAACTCCTGCTTGATAAGGGTGCAAAGCTCTCTAGTTCAGAAATATCAAGGGTAGGTCAGTTGTTCATGCAGCCACAATGCCAGGCCAATCATCCTCCACCCTATCATCAGCTCTCATTCAATGAAACAGGCAAGCTCCTGGTAGATATGATTTCCTACATTCTAGGATGCAAAACAGGAGAACTTGTGGATGAAACTATGTTTCTGCTATTAACCATGTTCACTCCAGGACAGCCCACTGATGTCATGTATGACTATGCCACCTTCATAGCAAACAAAATACATGAGCAAATCATAATGATGGAGAGAGAAAGAGTGTTTAAGTATACCTCCTACATTTACCATCTGCTGCTGTACTATCACCCTAATAGTTTCAAAGTTCCTCTCAAGAGACTAGACTCAAAAGGAGAGAGAAGATTTGTTATCTTCTGGACCTCAGTTTTCCATGAAGTCCACCTCTCTCCCTACACATATTGTGAGTTTGTTGATATGTTCATCTACCCAGCCACTTTCCTATTGATGATGACTCCTCCTAATAGACTCACTTCTGAAATGCAAAGAATCTTACATCATTCAAAGGGCTACAGCATTGGTGATTGGTACTTCTACCAAAACCACACAGTGATCAGAAATTATGGTTGTGAGTTGCCTCCCTATAAGCTTCCAAGATATGTCCCCATGAAACTTTTTTCCTTGGAATATTTCAGGCAATTCAGTAGTGCATATTTGACTCATTTCCATGGAAAAACAAGAAAGCACAGCTTAAAATCAGACATCAATTGGGTCGTTTTGTTTTCAATAAAAGGGAAGAAGCCTGGAAGGATGCAGACAATATGCTAAGCGAACAGCTCATGCTAAAACAAAGCTTCATTTGGGCACCATATGACCCTGAACATTTCATAAGCCTTAGAAGAATCAAACACAGGCTTTCAGGATATGTGCACCAGCCAATCCCCTACATTGAACAATATGTTAATCGACAAGAATGGGTAGAAGGCACATTAGATGAAGAGCTAACTGAAGAAGAAAGATTAGAAAAATAAATGAAAGAATATGAGAAAAGAATTGACCTGGATTATTTTGCACAGGTCCCCTTCACACAGCGTCAACATATTGTAGCAAGCACATCAGCTGCTACATCTTCACAACAACCGGCTAAAGAAGCCATTCCACCTGCAGGGAAAGGAAAGCAAATTGAGCATTCATAACAGCAAAGTACAATGGCAGAAAATCCATCCACAACTCAAGAAAAGGGTCAAGAGCAATTCCCTTCAACCCAAATGAAGGCACCTGAAGTCCCTATGCTACAAACCCCTCACAATGAAGAAAGAGCTAAAAAAGAGGGATAAACCTAAAGATACATCCATAGGGACACCTACAGATCAGCAAGGGGAAAAGAGACAGAGGCTAAACCCCTATTCCGAGGAGGAATTTACTGAAGAGACCACAGGCAATATCAGGGGTGAGGGAACTTCTGAACAGCAAATCCCTCCTGTTTTGGAAACATCAGCCAGCTCCTTTCAGCAGGAGCAAGAGAGACAGCCAAGTGGGGAGGTTTCATCCTCTAAGCAACAGACCCAGCAGGGCTCGGATATCAAACGAGCATTCACTGAAATCAAAGCTAGAAACGAACCAGTGAGGTTTTAGCTTTACAATCAATTGATGAGAATGGATCCTACAAATCAACAAAGGTTGATGGCAACCTATGACATGCAAACAGGGAAGATGACTCTTAGTCACTTCAGACACACTGTACAGCAGCCACAGTCAGCTGCAGACTATATCAGAACCAATATGGAAGTTCTTGCCAAAGACATCCATCCAATAGACCATATTGAGTTGCATAAACAGGCTGGAGAAATGGCATACTCCACCCTAGCAGATAAGGCTCTAATGGCCCATAGATTACAAAATTCTTTGTATAATACTTCTGCCCAACTAGAGCTGGAGAAAGCCTCCTCATTGGCCAAGGATAATAGGATAAAATCCTTGGAAGAGATCATTATAGAATTGGGACATGATCCCAAGGATCCCAAAGGCACACAGGCCTTGATCAGGAAAAAGGAGGATGACATAGCAGCTCTGAGAAGACAATTGAAGCTGCCAGGTACCATACATCCTCAAACTACAAAGGTGGCACAACAAAAGGAAGTAGAGGATTTGGTCAGACTGCTCATGAGGATGAACCAAAGACTGTTGGACATAGAAAAAGCATTAGAAGAGGCTCAACAAGGGAAACAGCTAGAGTTGGCCTCTCAACCATCCCAAACAGCTCCAATAATCATAGCTCCTCCTCCAACAGTCACTACAGCAGCGCCTCCCCTGAATCCAGCTTCAGCAACAGGTGCCTCAACTTCAATAGCAGCTATAGCAGCTACATTGCAAGAGGCCATTATAAGCATGGAGGAAATGATGAAAGAGATAAAGGCCTTGGAAACCCATATGGCAGAGCTCAAGGAGACTAACGAAAAACTAGCCAAAATTGAGGCTAGTTATGACAAATAAAAAATGATTGTTGCAGAGAAGACCAGGAAAGTAAAGGCCCTAGAGAATAGAATAAAGGCCTTGGAGAAGGACCTCACTCTCCATAGAACCCTGACAGAAATAAAGACAATTTTGTGGGATAAGATTGGCCAAGCTATTGCTGATCAGTGGATAGCAATACAAACTATTTTTGATCAGATAGAGTTGATAGGAGTGGCTTAGTATGAAACTCAAAAGGCCAGGGTATTATTGGCCAATAAACCTGAGCAGGCCAACCAGATGATCCATTTTTTGATACCCATACCGGTGAACAGTTAGCATCCCTGGACATTCATAACAGAACATAAACTATTTTGAGAGTTAAAAAGGTGCTAACTATGAGAAATTTTGTGCAGACAATAGAAAGAAAATGCCAAGAAATGCAGGCAGATATAGAAGCCTTCGAACATAAATTTGCAATGTTACAAAGAAAAGGTCTACCCAGCCTAGTCACTAGCAATGGGAAGTTGTTAAAGCAAGAACAGTATGCTCATAGGCTAAAAACCTTTGTACAAAATCAGATTACAGCTTCATCAAGCAGCACAGAAGAGACAGTCCCTCCCACAGGGAAAAGTTTATATGATAAACTGGAAGATTTTTTTTTATTGAGCATGAGGAAGCACGTCTCTTTCAAGTCTCGCCCAATTATTACAGGTACACTGAAGCCGATGAGACATTGCTTAAATTAAGAAAACATCAGTTAGCAACAGATCAGTGGTTGCAGAGCATGCTTGAAGTCTCGCCAAAATAAATTTAAGTTCTCCTTTTTTGAAAATTATTCGCTTTATATTTAAAAGGAAATGTCAGGGAAAATCAAATAACTGAGGAGAAGATGCACGCCAAAGGATAAAGCAGACTCAGATACAGGTGGCAAAGGACAGCACAACAGGATAGCACATCAGCAAAGCAGTCATCAATCGACTATCAGAGTCAAAGGGTCAACAACAAACAGGACACCTACAGCGGCCAGTAAAGCACATTTATTTCCTCAGTTATTGTTGCACGGTTTTTCCCACATTAGTTATGGCTTCTGCCAGAGTAGATGGATAAATTTATGTCCAGATATTTCCCTACAGGATATTTTGTAAACTTCTATAAATATTTTCTAAAGAGATATATTAATGTTGGCTGGTGAATATCATTCTGGACCTGCGCTGTATGTTTTCTGAGAACTCTTCAGGAATAAAATTTGCTGGAATGCTTTGCTAGTGAACTTACTGGTTGTGGAATCAATGGCAAAAAGATATATTGCAGAATTCTCGTGTTAATACATGGATCAATAAGTCTTCTTTACTCTTATGTTACTGTATTTGTGTCTTATTTATCATCTAAACATCATGCTCTAAGTTACAAGAAAGAAGGATAACCCAGAATTTACTTTGTTGTGCGCTGTGTTCAATTCCTGTAATTTTTTATGTTTTCCACAGGACTAGCATAGGCAAGAATTCTTGACTGCTCTTGTCTCCATGGTTCTTTCACTCTAAATATCATCAAGGAATTCTTAACTGCTCCCTGATAATGTTTATACAATTTCCCTCTGTTAACATAATGAAAGATTCTTGATTGCCTTTCATTCCTTGACTTCATTTCATCTTATTTCAACTTCAAAGTTGTTCTATGTTTAATTATCTTGCTCTGCAGTTGTCTTATTTCCAAAGAAACCATCCCAGAGGTTCATTTCCATTAGACTCCATCAACCCAATGGTTTGAACTTCCCTCAACTCATTGTCTTGTTCTACTAAATGTCATCTTCCAAACACCAAACAGAATGTGTACCTAATAACTAGCCTAATATACAATCAAACAAATCTAAATCACAAAGAGAGAGCCCTCTCTGGTTGTAGATTGGCTAGGATTTGAAGCTGAAAGATTGCTTAGTGGTTACCTCGGCCGTATTCCCTCCTGGAGCCATGGAACAACCTGAGTGATAACATTATTGGCGACTCCGCTGGGGATTCTGAATCAAGAGAAGGTTAGTTTCCCTGCTTTAAACATATTCAAGAAAAAATACTAAAAACAGATTTAGAAGCTGGCTCCAAAAAAGAAAACTTGTTACACCAGATCCAATCCAGATCCTAATCCCACAGGTATCTTTGAAAATCCTAACCTAATCCCAAAAACCCTTAGGAGACAAGAAAGCTTACAAACCGCTAATTCAGATTTTGATATACTTCATCAAAACCTTACACAATCTGAAATTTCTCCTGGAAGAGTCACAGTTTCTTCTGTCAATACTACAGCCTCTCCAAGCTCTTCATCCACACCTCAAAGCATACTTTCCACTCCCCCATCCACTACCCATACTTCCACTCCTGTCCCCCTTGTTCCAGCCCTCTTATTTCTTCCTGATGTCCCATTCATCCCTGTAAATATGGCCAACCTTTATGCCCCTTTGCAGTTGCCTGCCAATCCAGGGGCTATGCCCAGGATTATCAAAGAAAGATCACCTATTTTGATGGTGCCAATTCCTATATAGCTCAACAACACACCAAGAAGATGCAGGATTATTTTGAGAATTATGAAATTGATGATGATGATGTGAGAATGAAAATCTTTGTCCAAAGCCTAACTGGTGATGTGAGGACCTGGTTTAGGACACTTGCTGCAAACTCTATAGCCAACCCTGAAGCCCTATATCAAGCTTTTTTAAACAGATGGGAAAAGAAGAAAGACCCTTTACACATCTTAACTGAATATGACAATCTAAAAAGGGGCCCACAAGAAACCGTTCAAGACTATTGTGCAAGGTTCAATAATGTCTATAGTGCCATTCCTCAGAACCTTAGACCTCCTCCTAACTTAGCCTTGATCAAGTTCCCTGATGAATTTGATTCAGACATGGCATATCAGCTGAGGGAAAGAGCCCCATTAAGCCTAGCAGACATGCAGAATGTGGTTGTTAGTGTAGAAGCAAACTTGATTGCCAAACGAAACCGGGCTAGAACTGAAAGAAGAACAACATTCAAAGAACCTTCAACATTTGAGAAAAAAATAGATGCAATCATTAAAGGCATGGACAGATTAGGAGATAGAGTAGAGACCATTGAAATAAAGTCATCCTGGGAAGGGCAACCAAGTAACTCAACAAGAATCCCAAACTTTAGAAAGAGTCAAAACCCTATTGTTTGAAGCACTAGCCTTGATCAGAACATTAGACCCCCATTTCAAGAGAATTATGTTGAAGCCTCAACCTCAAATGAACCTATAGAGGACACACAAATTAACCTAATGGGGTTAAATGGTGATCAACAAATTTTCTTGACACAGGAGGATCAGGAGGCTAGTAATTTAAATCAATTTCAAACCAAGTCTGGAGAATCATTTGATTTTAAAGAAGGCTATGATGCAGCAGTTTATGAGGTTCACAAACAATATAAATTGAGAAGTAGGACAATAAATGTACCTGAACCTACCAAACCGAAAGATACCAAACAGCCCAAGAAAACTAAAGAGGTTTCTTTGCTCACAGAATTCACAGCTGAGACAAACCTAGACCCAAAAGAGCCCATCATAGAAGACATTTCAAGCCTAGAACCATCAAAAACTCACCCATCCTCCTCTTCTTTTCCAAAAGAAATAGTAAGTAGAGCAGAGGCAGTTACTTACAGCAATCATGACAAAGAAAAGAATTTGGAAAACACAACCGAAAAGGAAAAGTTTGTTGTCCACAATGCAAGAATGCAAGTGGAAAAACCTTTCAACTTAGAAACAGAGATAGGTAAGATAAAAATAGCCATGCCATTGTTAGAACTAGCCAAACATGAAGTCTACAGGGAACAAATTAACAGATCACTTCAAATATCTGAAAATAGGGATGCAGTCAATGTCTTAGATGATCAACCAGAACTGTTTTTTGGTCCTGAAGTCAATGGCAAGACAGTGGATGGTGGAGTTCCTCCATTCTATGTGAGCTTAAACATTTATGACAAAGTGTTACATAATGCAATGTTTGATTCAGGTTCTTCTCATAACCTAATGCCTAAATCAGTAATGGAAAAGCTAGACCTAGATATCACAAGGCCATACAAGAATTTGTTCTCATTTGATTCCAGCCAGGTCAGGTGTCTAGGCCTGATCAAAGATCTCTGTGTATCCTTAGTCCAATATCCAGCCAAAACAATCTTGATGGATGTGGTGGTAGCTAATATCCCACCTAAATATGGTATGCTATTATCTAGATCTTGGGGTGCAAAACTTCAAGGGTCTTTGCAACTAGATATGTCATATGCCACCATTTCAGTATTTGGCCATCCAAAGAGATTGTACCAGGAAAATTGATGAAATATGTGGTTATCAGTCAAGAGAAGCCCCAAAACTTCCCCATCTATTCCATACACTCTGACATGGATTCATTTATCTTATACAATGCTGACATGTGCTCCAAAGCTGAGGTCAAACTCCTAGAAACAACACCAACAATGAACATGACCGAACAATCTAGTGACCAGCACCAAAAAATTGTTGATGAGATTGAAGTAACAAGTAAACTTGACATATCAAACCAGCTACGAATTTCGAACTCACTGCCCACTAAACAAGTGCCCAAAACTATTGAGACAAGTGTTGATCAAGAAATTTTATGGTACTTAGAGTTTGATGGATCAGTAAAGAAATTGGGAGTAGGGGCAGGGATTTGGATACACAACATACAAAATGACCATGCTCAGGGTCATGCATATAGGCTAAATTTCAAGTGCACAAACAATAGGGCCGAATATGAAGCCTTTTTGCTGGGACTCAAACTAATTAGAAGTCTAGGGGTCACCAAGATTTCAATTCTAGGAGACTCGGATTTGATAATACAACAGATAAAGGGAAAATTTGTTACAAATGATCCTAGGCTAAGGGCTTACAAAGGTGCAGCTATGCAAATACTAAACACCTCTTGGAATCACAACTCACTAAACTTCCAAGAAAACACAATCTATATTCACATAGTTTGGCAACTTTTGCCAGCACTTGTAAACTGCCTTTTGAGCCTAATCATCACTTCACTGCTAAGATCAAACACAGACCTAATGTCCCAGATAATGTGAAAAATTGGTAAGTATTTGAGAATGACACCCAAATCAATAACTTCCTCACTTTAAAGGAAGAATTTTCAAGCATAAACATAGACACATGCATTGTTGATGATCAATAGCAAATTGACAAAGTTGAGCCAAATATATCAGCTGAAGCAGCAAATGTGATTTTGAATTTAACAACTTTTAATCACAGACAGCTGCAAGAACTCAAACAAATGAACTTTGATGAAATGATTGAGGAAGAATCCGAAGTAATTGAGCTGAAGGAAAATGTCCTACCCATAGGCCTAACTCCTTTAGAAGATATATTTGATTCAAATGACATTCCAAGAAAACCAAAAATGCAACCACTGAATGTAGAAATTGAGGACTGCAATATTGGAACCACTGAAAATCCCAAAATGGTAAAATTGTCCAAAACATTGCCTCCTGATCAAAAACTGAAATACATTGAGTTGTTTAAAGAGTTCCAAGATGTCTTTGCATGGAGCTATGAGGATCTCAAGTCCTATGACACTTCTGTTATCTAACATACAATACCCTTGAAAGAAAATCAAAAACCTTTTAAACAAAAGCGGAGGAGGATTAATCCAGTCCTCCTTCCCCTTATTGAAAAAGAAGTCATAAGAATGTATCAAGCTGGAATAATTGCACCCATTAGATTTTCTGAATGGATTTCAAATCTAGTGCCCACTAGAAACAAAACTAGAGAGATAAGGCTTTGTGTTGACCTGAGAAATTTGAATAAAGTCTCTCTCAAAGACCACTACCCCTTACCCAAAATGGATCACATTTTACAAAGGGTAGTAGGTGCTTCAAGGATTTCATTGTTAGATGGCTTCTCAGGATTTAATCAGATTCTAGTTCACCCAGATGACCAAGATAAAACGGCCTTTACAACACCCTGGGGAACCTTTAAATATGTGAAGATACCTTTTGGACTCAAAAATGCAGGAGCCACATTTCAGAGAGAAATGGACATAGCTTTTGCTAAAGAGATCCATGACTTTTTAGTAGTATACCTTGATGATCTTACTGCTTTTTCAAAATCAGACCAAGAACATTTAGATCATTTAAGGCAAGTGTTCCTAATTTGCAAAAAATATGGCATATCATTGAACCCAAAGAAATCATTATTTGGCCTGGAAGAAGGAAAACTCCTAGGCCGCATAATTTCTAAATATGGAATAAGAATAGACCCAGACAGAATACAGGCCATCCTTCAAGTCCCTCACCCAAGAAACATCAAAGAATTACAAGCCTTTCTAAGGAAAATCAATTTCCTAAGAAGATTCATTCCCAATATGGCCGAACTGATTAGACTGTTGAATAATATGCTGAAGAAAGATTCTAAAGTCAAATGAACAATAGAAACTAAGCAAGCCTTTGAGGAAATCAAAATAGCCTTGACAAGAACACCTATTCTTACAAGTCCCAGGTTTGATAAAGATTTTATAATCTTTTCCTTTGCATCTGAACATACTATTTATATTGTCCTATTACAAAAATATGACCTAGGATGTGAAAATCCCATTGCTTTCTTCAGCAAGACACTTAGAAATGCCCCACTCAAATATCAAATTATGGAGAAGCAGGCATATGCCCTTGTGAAGGCCATAAAGGATTTTAGAATTTATATTTTGTACTCTCATATAATTGCATATGTTCCAAATGCAGTGGTCAAAGATATTCTTACTCAAGAAGGAATTGGAGGTAAAAGGGGAAAATGGATAGCCAACATTCTAGAGTATGACATTGAAATCAAGCCAACAAAACTCATAAAAGGACAAGGGCTAGCCAAATTAATGACTGAAACCAACTTTCAAGCCCTAGACATTAATGAACTGGATAACGAACAGGAGATGGCGACTCCACAGATCAATCAAGCCTTTTTACAATCACCTTGGTACACTGATATATGTTTTGTATTGTTAAACCTGCAAGCTCCTCCAGGGTTATCCAGAACCAAAAAGAGATTCTTGAAAATGAAAGCTTCAATTTGTATTATGGAAAATGTTTTATTTTGGAAAAATTATGAAGGAGTGTTGCTCAATTGCTTAGTTCAGGATCAAACTGACAAAATACTCAAGGAGTTTCATGCAGGGGACTATGGAGGACACCTATACTGGAAATCCACAGCTAATAAGATTCTAAGAGATGGCTTTTATTGGCCCTCCCTTTTTACTGATGTGAGGAAATTTGTATTTTCCTACCATAAATGCCAGATCTTTGAAGGCAAGAGAAAGTTGTTGCCCTTGCCCCTCAAACCTATTTCAACTGAAAGTCCTTTTCAACAATGGGCTTTACATTTCATTGGAGAAATCCATCCCTCATCTTCTGGACAACACAAGTGGATCTTAACTGCCACATATTACTTTACCAAATGGATAGAAGCTATCCCTTGTAGGCAAGCCAATGACTCAATCATCATGCAATTCTTAGAAACCAGTATCCTGTCTAGATTTGGATGTCCAGAAAATATTATTACAGACAATGTTGCTGCCTTCAAGTCCAAAAGAATGATCGTTTTTTGCCACAAATACCACATTACCTTAGGTCATTCCACAGCTTATTACCCTCAAGGTAATGGCCTCGCAGAGTCATCTAATAAAAGCCTGATCAACATCATCAAAAAAGTCTTGGAGGAGAACAAAAAGAACTGGCATAAAAAGTTAGTAAATGCACTATGGGCGGACAGATTGACCACAAAAAGATCTATTGGGACCAGCCCATATGAATTGGTTTATGGCATGGAGGTTGTGTTCCCCTCATCCTTGGGAATCCCTGTGATCAAATTGTTGCAAGAGTTACAAGCAGAACCCAATGCAATCCAAAGGAGAATCAATCAAACTATTTACTTGCAACAGACTAGAGAAGAAGTATACTAGAGAACGCAGATTCTGCAAGACAAACTCAAGAAATTTTTGACAAAAGAACAAAAGCTGAAGACTTCTTCATGGGATACAAAGTACTAAAGTGGGACTCTAGAAGGGAAGACAAAGGAAAACATAGCAAATTTGATTTCTTATGGAGAGCTCCTTTTGTCATCCAAGCTATACAAGGAAACAACACCTATTTATTGAATAGTTTGGATGACACAGAAGCTCAAGAAGGCCCAGTTAATGGGCGAATGCTCAAGCATTATTTTGCCCCTCCTTGTTAAAACAGAAGAAAAGAGTAGTTTGTACATAAAAGGTGTTTACTTTAGCAGTTCATTTCAGCAATAGGATAGGAGATATGATGCAACAAATTTTGAAGAAGGAAAGCCAGCAGATATACCATCCTGAGTGTCCATTTTTGCAATACTACTTTTCCAAAGTTCTCTATTGATTGTTGATGAAAAATAACTTTGATCAACCTCCAAAGACAGAGCTACACAAAGGTTCAGATCAGCTTATGAGAAATCCATCCATGCCACAAAGGTCCAGTTGGTTAGTTTGCAGCAGAGGGAAGTTTTATAAACACAGCAAGAAATAGGAATGAGGCCATTTGACCTGTTGTTCTTGGCTTTTCCCTTGAAAAAGTTCCCTTGAAAAAGCCATCCCCAAGTGGAGCCACTATTAGGTTCCTATACCAATAGGTGTCATTTTTCATGATTGACTGTGGAAATGCCAAATATGATCATCCTTTCCAAGCTGCAAAGGTTCCATATTATCAATAATCAAGATTCATATAATAAAAAAAAAAAAGCAATTCCAAGGGAAGACCGGGAAAGTGGCTTGATGACACATGCAAACAAGGAAGTGCAATTACTGATTTTCTTGCAGTTGATGAATAGCCAGACAGTGCAATCCTGGCTAGTTCATGTTTAAATTTCTTGTTTTAAAATAGAGAATAAGATTTGTTCAAACAGATCAAGCTTGACAGATCACTAGATTAGATAGAGAAATAAAGGGCCCAACTGCTATATCTAAGCCCTTGGTTGAAATAAGGATAGTTTTAGATAGGAGGGAAGTCAAAAGAAAAGAAGGAAAAGTAGGGTTTGCTATTCTAAATGCACCCAATCAAAAGGAGGAAAAAATGTTAGGTGTATTAGGCTGAGTAGGTAGTTTGAGGTTGCAGAAGTAGGTTTGTGATCACTTTTTGTCTTGTCAAGAAAAACTCATCTCATCCTTAACACAAGTACCATGGTAGCTGTATGGTGGTACAACAGTGGAAGCATGACTAACTGCCCCTTTCATTCCCCCAGAAATCATTCACTAACATCCCCTCAAGGACCTTGAGATCTGCCCAATAGTCCTTTTTCAATCTACTTTATGAAAAATGCTAAGTGGAACTCTGAGTTCACTCAGTTGGAAGAAGCCACATTTCTTGTGTAATAATGATCATTCCATACTCCTTTCATTCCCTTATGCCCAATTTTTCACTCTTCAAACTCAGCATTTGCTCATACAGTTTCATTCCATAAAGTCATATTAACATTTAACCCTATTATATAGCTCCCTAAATCATTTTCCCATCCCTATCATACAAAAAACTATATAAAACTCCAAAAACAAAAAACTAAATATCCCTACCCCATAGCATTATAGCTATATAACCTAATTTTGGGAAATACTAAGTCCATTTGGGATTTGTATTAGCCTTCCACGTCCAAAATACTTGGGGTTTATTTAGTGCTAGGTTAAATAAATAACCATGTTAAACCTCCCTCCTAAACCATACCTTATTACCCTCCGCGCTCATATATTTCGGGTTTCATTTGATATTTGATTAAACGAATAACCATAACCCTGGCGCCAAACATATAGGACCCATAAACCAAAGTCAAAACCCACACGAAACCTTAGAAAAATTAAGGTTTATCATACGCGCTCCTCCGTTAAATCCCGATTTAATCGCCCTCCCACCCACCGTCGGATCACCCCCCTGAGATCTGACGGTCTTGATCCATATCGGACACGCCCTGACGACGGGACGTTAGTACCTGATGGTCGACGGTTTCACCGTCGTACACAGGAACACCTGTCGCCTTTTGATTGCATCGGGCCGCCACTAACAGATACTGCCCCCGTACCAAAGGCAGTCCGATGGAAACCGCTTACCACCCTTTGTCCTTCCGCCTACGTCACCGCATGACGTTGCATCCATGTCTCCCACCACTGCCCTGCACCTGTGCCACATCATCTGCTAACATCACCACTCCGCCTCCGTGTCATGTGCCACATCATCATATACGTCAGTTGCCACGTCATCCTCCGTACCTGCTATGCGACAAAAAAGCGTCATGATGATGTCATCATTAAAAAGCGCTAAAATGTCCAAAATTCATTAAAAGGTCGTGAAAACGACTATTTTCGTCAATACTATTTTGTTGCACTTGCGAAGAACGTGCATGCGATTTTACATCCAACCCACCTCCGAAAGCTGCACAATCCACCAACCTGCAAATACGCTTCGTAGCTCGACTCCACAGCTCGAGTCAGCCTTGCTAACTATCCTCTGTGCCATAAAAGCAGGTATTTACCCACTTTTCGCCTAAAAACCCTGTTTTTTCCATAATTCGCTGTTAAAATTGCCTAAAAACCTATAATTCAAATCTAAAAGTGCCCCTGCATATCACTCACCACCTTGTATGCACTATCTGAGCTGTTGATTCAAATTAAACCTGCAACCCTCCTCTGTAAATTCGCCATAAGAACACTCTTCGAGCCCATTTTCGCCGGCAGAGACCCCAAAACTGCCCAAGTATTGAATTAAAGTTGTCAAGCACGCTGTCACTTCTGTTTTATCCTGTTTTCTAGAGCGAGTTCCTCAACTTCCACTTCCCTCTACAAGCTTTCTCTCCTTCGGTCAGAATTCAAGCCCATTTCCTTTGCATTCTGCTCACAGAGTTTGCAATCTTGCAAATTCATTTAAGAGACCCTTCTAGACTCTGCAACCTTTGTTTTAAACCATAAATTTTATACAGTAAGGTCAGTTCTATATAAAACTCAGTCTCCAAAGAACCTGACAAAAGGCTCATAGCCAGAGTCCTATTTCCTGTTGTTGCTACAATAAAAACACAAACAGTTGAAAACTGGAGGCTCCAGTGGCTCTCAACATTGCTCCTTTGAATGCTCCACACATGGATTTAGAGTGGTTACCTTTGGCAGACAGGGACTTCCAGATCAAGGATATGATGGGCCTCCAATCTCACCTCAAAACTTTCTGTCAATTTAGAAACAATCACAGAAATAACACTGATATCCTGGGAATTTGGGAATCTAGTATGCCCATCTACTACCTCCCATCAGTCAATGTGCTGCCTGAATTCATTCACCTGTGTCATGCAAACTATGACCCCACACAGAGAGAAATCCTCACTCCAGATTGGTCTGTACTGTTCTACATCACTCCTCAGTCCATAAATGAAATGCTGGACTTTGAACCACCTCAACCTTTGGTTCCTCTTACAATGAAACTCCTACTTGATAAGGGTGTAAAGCTCTCTAGTTCCGAAATATCAAGGGTAGGTGAGTTGTTCATGCAGCCACAGTGCCAGGCCAATCATCCTCCACCCTATCATCAGCTCTCATTCAATGAAACAGGCAAGCTCCTGGTAGATGTGATTTCCTACATTCTAGGATGAAAAACAGGAGAATTTGTGGATGAAACTGTGTTTCTCCTATTAACCATGTTCACTCCAGGACAGCCCCCTGCTATCATGTATGACTATGCCACCTTCATAGCAAACAAAATACATGAGAAATTCATAATGATGAAGAGAGAAAGAGTGTTTAAGTATACCTCCTACATTTACCATCTGTTGATGTACTATTACCGTGATAGTTTCAAAGTTCCTCTCAAGAGACTAGACTCAAAAGGAGAGAGAATATATGTTATCTTCTGGACCTCAGTTCTCCATGAAGTCCACCTCTCTCCCTACACATATTGTGAGTTTGTTGATATGTTCATCTACCCAGCCACTTGCCTATTGATGATGACTCCTCTTGACAGACTCACTGCTGAAATGCAAAGAATCTTACATCTTTCAAAGGGCTACAACATTGGTGATTGGTACTTCTACCAAAACCACACAGTGATCAGAATTTATGGTTGTGAGTTGCCTCCCTATAAGCTGCCAAGATATGTCCCCATGAGACTTTTTGCCTTGGAATATTTCAGGCAATTTAGTAGTGCAGATTTGACTCATTTCCATGGAAAAAACAAGAAAGCACAGCTTAAAATCAGACATCAATTGGGTCCTTTTGTTTTCAATAAAAGGGAAGAATCCTGGAAGGATGTAGACAATATGCTAAGCGAACAGCTCATGCTGAAACAAAGCTTCATTTGGGCACCATATGACCTTGAACATTTCATAAGCCTTAGAAGAATCAAACACAGGCTTTCAGGATATGTGCACCAGCCAATCCCCTACATTGAACAATATGCTAATCGACAAGAATGGGTAGAAGGCACATTAGATGAAGAGCTAACTAAAGAAGAAATATTAGAAAAATAAATGAAAGAATATGAGAAAAGAATTGACTTGGATTATTTTGCACAGGTCCCCTTCACACAGCCTCAACATATTGCAGCAAGCACATCAGCTACTACATCTTCACAACAGCCGGCTAAAGAAGCCATTCCACCTGCAGGGAAAGGAAAGCAAATTGAGCATTCAGAACAGTAGAGTACAATGGCAGAATAGCCATCCACAACTCAAGAAAAGGGTCAAGAACAAGGCCCTTCAACCGAAATGAAGGTACCTGAAGTCCCTGTGCTGCAAACCCCTCACAATGAAGAAAGAGCTAAAAAGAGGGACAGACCTGAATATACATCCACAGGGACACCTACAGATCAGCAAGGGGAAAAGGGACAGAGGCTAAACCCCTATTCCGAGGAAGAATTTACTGAAGATACCATAGGCAATATCAGGGGTGAGGGAACTTCTGAACAGCAAATCCCTCATGTTTTGGAAACATCAGCCAGCTCCTTTCAGCAGGAACAAGAGCGACAGCCAGGTGGGGAGGTTTCATCCTCCAAGCAACAGACCTAGCAGGGCTCGGATATCAAACGAGCATTCACTGAAATCAGAGCTAGAAATGAACCAGTGAGGTTTCAGCTTTACAATCAATTGATGAGAATGGCTCCTACAAATCAACAAAGGCTATGGCAGCCTATGACATGCAAGCAGGGAAGATGACTCTTAGTCACTTCAGACCCACTGTATAGTAGCCACAGTCAGCTGCAGACTATATCAGAACCAATCTGGAAGTTCTTGCCAAGGACATCCATCCAATAGACCAGATTTTGTTGCATAAACAGGCTGGAGAAATGGTATACTCCACCCTAGCATATAAGGCTCTAATGGCCCATAGATTACAAAATTCTTTGTATAATACTTCTGCCCAAGGCCAAGGATAATAGGATAAAATCCTTGGAAGAGATCATTATAGAATTGGGACATGATCCCGAGGATCCCAAAGGTGTACAGGCCTTGATCAGGAAAAAGGAGGAGGACATAGCAGCTCTCAGAAGACAATTGAAGCTGCCAGCTACCATACATCCCCAAACTACAGAGGTGGCACAACAAAAGGAAGTAGAGGATGTGGTCATCCTGCTCATGAGGATGAACCAAAGACTATTGAACATAGAAAAAGCATTAGAAGAGGCTCAACAAGGGAAATAGCCAAAGTTGGCCTCTCAACCATCCCAAACGGCTCCAATAATCACAGCTCCTCCTCCAACAGTCACTATAGTAGTGTCTCCCCTGGATCCAGCTTCAGCAGCAGGTGCCTCAACTTCAACAGCAGCTGCATTGCAAGAGGCCAGTATAAGCATGGAGGAAATGATGAAAGAGATAAAGGCCTTGGAAACCCAGATGGCAGAGCTCAAGGAGAAGAACGAAAAACTAGCCAAAATTGAGGCTAGTTATGACAAATCAAAAATGATTGTTGCAGAGAAGACCAGGGAAGTAAAGGCCCTAGAGAATATAATAAAGGCCTTGGAGAAGGACCTCACTCTCCATAGAATCCTGACAGAAATAAAGAAAATTTTGTGGGATAAGATTGGTCAAGCTATTGTTGATCAGTGGATAGCAATACAAACTATTTTTTATCACATAGAGTTGATAGGAGTGGCTCAGTATGAAACTCAAAAGGCCAGGGTATTATTGGCCAATAAACCTGAGCAGGCCAACCAGATGATCCATTTTTTGAATACCCATATCGGTGAACAGTTAGCATCCCTGGACATTCATAATAGAACAGAAACTATTTTGAGAGTTAAAAAGGTGCTAACTATGAGAAATTTTGTGCAGACAATAGAAAGAAAATTCCAGGAAATGCAGGCAGATATAGAAGCCTTCGAACATAAATTTGCAATGTTACAAAGAAAAGGTCTACCCAGCCTATTCACTAGCAGTGGGAAGATGTTAAAGCAAGAACTATGCTCATAGGCTAAAAACCTTTGTACAAAATCAAATTACAGCTTCATCAAGCAGCACAGAAGAGACAGTCCCTCCCACAGGGCAAAGTTTATATGATAAACTGGAAGATTTGTTTTTTATTGAGCATGAGGTAGCACATCTCTTACAATTTTGGCCCAATTATTACAGGTACACTGAAGTCGATGAGACATTGCTTAAATTAAGAAAACATCAGTTACCAACAGATCAGTGGCGGCAGAGCATGCTTGAAGTCTTGCCAAAATAAAGTTAAGTTCTCCTTTTTTGAAAAGTATTCGCTTTATATTTAAAAGGAAATGTCAGGGAAAATTAAATCAGCTGAGAAGAAGATGCGCGCCAAAGGATAAAGCAGACTCAGATACAGGTGGCAAAGGACAGCACAACAGGACAGCACATCAGCGAAGCGGTCATCAATCGACTATCAAAGTCAAAGGGTCAACAACAAACAGGACACCTACAGCGGCCAGTAAAGCACATTTATTTCCTCAGTTATTGTTGCGTGGTTTTTCCCACATTAGTTATGGCTTCTGCCAGAGTAGATGGATAAATTTATGTCCAAATATTTCCCTACAGGATATTTTGTAAACTTCTATAAATATTTGCTAAAGAGTTGTATTATTGTTGGCTAGTGAATATCATTCTGGACCTGCGCTGTATGTTTTCTAAAAACTCTTCAAGAATAAAATTTGTTGGAATGCTTTGCTGGTGAACTTACTGGTTGTGGAATCAACGGCAAAAAGATATATTGCATAATTCTTGTGTTAATACATGGATCAATAAGTCTTCTTTACTCTTATGTTACTGTATTTGTGTCTTATTTATCATCTAAACATCATGCTCTAAGTTACAGGAAAGAAGGATAACCCAGAATTTACTTTGTTGTACTCTGTGTTCAATTCCTGTAATTTTTTATGTTTTCCACAGGACTAGCATAGGCAAGAATTCTTGACTGATATTGTATCCATGGTTCTTTCACTCTAAATATCATCAAGGAATTCTTAAATGCTCCCTGATAATGTTTATACAATTTCCCTCTGTTAACATAATGAAAGATTCTTGATTGCCTTTCATTCCTTGACTTCATTTCATCTTATTTCAGCTTCAAAGTTGTTTTGTGTTTAATTATCTTGCTCTGTAGTTGTCTTATTGCCAAAGAAACCATCCCAGAGGTTCATTTCCATTAGACTCCATCAACCCAATGGTCTGAACTTCCCTCAACTTACTGTCTTGTTCTATTGAATGTCATCTTCCAAACACCAAACAAAACTTGTACCTAATAACTAGCCTAATATACAATCAAACAAATCTAAATCATAAAGAGAGAGCCCTCTCTGGTTGCAGATTGGCTAGGATCTGCAGCTGAAAGATTGGTTAGTGGTTACCTCGGTCGTATTCCCTCCTGGAGCCAGGAAACAACCTGAGTGATAGCACTGTCAACCTGATAAATCCTCACAGATGCTTTATGGATGTGGGGATATTCCATTCCTTAATGGCTTTCATTTTGCTAGGGTCTACCTTAACACCTTCATGAGATACAATATGACCCATATCTTCCACCTCCTGTACTCCAAAGAAACATTTGGAGGTTTTTCATATAATTGTTTCTCCTCCAATAGTTTGACCACCCTATCAGCATGTTGAACATGATCATTCCAAGACTTGTTGTAGATTAGTATATCATCAAAAAATACTAATACAAATTTTCTAAGGAAGGGTTTGAAAATGGAATTCATCAAACCTTGAAATGTATAAGGTGCATTGGTAAGGCCAAAAGGCACGACAGAAAATTCATAATGACCCTCATAAGTTCTAAATGATTCTTTCGAAATGTCTTTGATTTTCATTCTGGTTTGATGATATCTTGAACGAAGATCCAACTTGGTGAAGTAAATTTCTCCATGTAATTCTTCCAGTAATTCATCAATGACAAGAATGGGAAATTTATCTTTAATAGTGAGCTTGTTGAGCTCCCTATAATCTAGACACATGTGCCATGATCCATCTTTCTTGTGCACCAATACTACTAGAGCAGAGAAAGAAATTTGCCTAGGTTGAATTATACTAGCCTCTAGCATTTATATAACCATACATTTTATTTCACTCTTTTGGGCATAGGGATATCTGTAAAGCATGATGTTTGGAGGAACACTTCCTAGAATCAAATGAATAGCATGATAATGATTACAAATAGGTGGGAGACCTTTTGAAGTCTCAAATACTATGGAATGATTGTCCAAGACTTTTTGGAGATTTGGAGAAATAGATTATTTCGATGTTGGAACCTCTAGTGAACATAATTGTGCAATTATGTCATATTTTTCTTTCTTTAGATTCTTTGTCATGCCATTAGAGATTATCTCCAAGTAGCCGGTGAGACTAAATTCGAATTTTAATTTACAATTTTAATTCAAGGACAAATTATAATTGGAATATTCTGGATTCTATTTTTATCATTTCTTATTGCTATTTTCAACACTCCCTCTCAACAAGAAAGGAATTCAACTCGATCTCGATCCTGAACCTTTGGAATGTTATGCATGCAACACTTCTCTCTAATTTTGTTGCTCCAGCGAATTCAGAAAAAAAAAAAAAAAAAAAAAAAAAAAAAAAAAAAAAAAAGACATCCAACCTAAATCAGTATGATGCATCTGTCATCAAATTCTCTGACTGCTATTGCCTCTATCAACTGAAAACCTTGCGCTTCAGCTAACTTAGCCTTTATGCACTATTGTCAATCCTTATGTGCACTCTTCAGTATCTAACTGCACTAGCTTCTGTCACTTTGATCTCTGACTGCATCAGTACGCAGATTCCTCCTGCTACTATGTACTTTGGGCTCCTGTAGCAAGGTATGATCCATGAGATAAAACCTCTCAATGGACCCTACCCAATTTCAACCTTCTTGAGACTATCACTTCACATCACCCCACCTCACGCCTAGAGCTATGGCTACATGTGCTCTCTCTGCCCACTTCTCCAATTGTGGCTCATCCACAATTGTTTGAGACTTCTTCTGGGATTGCATGTTGAGAGGTAATTTACTCTCCCTCTCAACCACCAAATCTCTAACATTTGTCTTGCTCCTCAAGGCTTTGCATGCATCTTGAACCTCAAGAGCATACAGGTTCTTAATTCGTGAACCGATCTGTTTCACCTGTCTCATGGTGATGTGTCTAAGGAACGCCTTTCCTTTACTGAAGACAACATCGTAGCCTTTGTCCTCTAACATCATGACTGGTACCAAGTTCTTCTTCAGTCCAAGCACTATACCTTTCGACAACACCCATCTCTATGCGCATCATGAGATATTTCTCCTCCAAGGTACTGAATAAAATTTTATCGCCGATCATGTGGAATGAGGCTCCACTATCAAGATACCAAACACAACCCATCATTGATGACACCATGCATGCGATGAGGGTAAAGTCCATTTCCAACTGAGAGGCTAATGCATCACCTTCCAATCCTTCCAAGGATCCCTTCTTGTACTTCTTCGATGGGAAATTAGTTGCATAATGTCCCATCTTGTGACAATCAAAGCATATCACTTTAGGCTTGTCGCCCTTCTATTAGAGCCTAGATTTGCCTCAGGCTGAAAAGGCAAGGTTCTAGGTCCACATCAAACCACGCTCAGCCTCCAAGCTAGCCCTACGAGGACAAGAGAGGGCTCTCTCCGGGTAAAACTCGGCAAAGATATTCAATGGGGCTCGAGATGGCTGAAATAGAAGTTAATGTTAGGCTAGATATAAAGTATGAGGGTTTGATTTGAGTTTTTAGGAGTTTTGTGTTGAAACAGGGAAAGGCAAATTTGGGCTTGGGGATTGAGGCACAGTTTTTGCAGAGGTTTGAATGGGACAAGGAAGGCGATTGTCTTGATGCTTTTAAAGGGAATGAATGGGTAGATTAGACTGGTGAGGAGCTAAGGAGAGCAAGAATGTCTCAAGGATTCTCCTTAAACAAGTGAAAACATTGAAAATCAAACAAATTTAAAGGCAGAGCATAACAATCTATGGATTCTACCTTAACACTTCATTTGTTAAATTCCAGAAGATTAGAGAAGGAAAATGATACACATAAAAACTTACAATTACTGAGATAAGCACACCATAAAAACATAAATCCACATGGATCCCAAACAGTGCTGCCAAATCTTGGTCTTTCCTTAGCCAAAAATGCAAAGAAAATATGTACAATGATATGCCAAAGCAATCACAAGTGTCCAACCCTGAAAATTTCTGAAATATTACATGATATAGACTAGCTCAACCCATTCCCATGCCTCTAGGGGTTGAGCTCATTATTCTAGGCACTGTTTCAACCAATTATAAACAAGGAAATAAAATCTAGGCAGTCAAAACAACTTGCCTCTATATGTTAGGAAACTAATTCATTCATTTAATTTTCACTTTTTAGTGAATGAATCATCTAGAACAAGTAAATATGTGCCAAAATTACATCATAATCATCAATTTACATCAATATGGGTCAAAAATTACATCTGGAAGCAAAACTAGTCAAACTAGCCGAATTTCTGAGCTGGAAGGTGAAAAATTGGGCAAAAATTCTTTGTGCGCCACGCCAAAATATGTGTGCATTGCGCCACTTTGAGGCTGATTTTGAGGCACTTCCTGAAGTCCAAATTGAGCCCAAGTGTGCTTGTTGGAAATCCATGCCTGTCTATTTTCCAACCCAAGTGGAATTGTCCAATTTGGTGCCCATTTGCCCCTCCAAAACTTCATTTTCCCAAGACTGCTTTCTATGTGTCAAAATAGGGGCAGATAGGTCACTTTTTGAGTGTTTTTTGACCTTTTGGGGACCCAAAACTTGCTCAAACTTCTTGGCCATACACCAACAGTCATGATTTTCCATGCCAAATCCAAAAATATAAACTTTTTTCCATTTGGAGCTCCCTAGGAAAAGCGCGCGCTACATGGCGCGGCACACAGGGAGGCAAAACCCTATTTTTCGGTGTCAAAATTTGTCAAATGCCAAAAATGCCCCAAATTTCTTGAAATTTGGGCTGGAGCTTCTCCTTCAAGTGTCATGCTGAGCTAAAGAGGCTTTGACCAATATCTGAAGGTGATCATGCTCCTTTTGCCTCTTTTGCTTCTTTGTTGCCTTCCTTAGTTTTGCCTTTAGATTCCTTATTCGTGCCTTGGCACTCATATTTCGCGCCCTGTAATGGAAAACCATGTGTCTTAGCAATGCCTTGTCCTTGTCGGCCTTTTCCAATAGTCTCTCCAGGTGGATGTTGAATCTCTCAAGCCAAGACTCTCAATCATCATTAATCACTTGCTCCAATGAAGTGAGCTCAATCCTCCTCTGTTGGGCAGCTCGGCGATTCTCGCGGATGTTTTGCAACTCCATGATCTCCTACTAGTCTTCAAGTTTTTTATTCCTCTGCTCTAAGTATTTAATGATCCACTTAGCCCTCTCCAAGTTGAGGGATAAGGCATTAATCTCTGTCTGCTGCTCCTGAATGACCTCTCTAAGATGTGCACTTTGCGGGCCCATGTTGGTATTGTCATCCTGAATGAGAATGAAGTCAGTCTCTCGTTCACCTGAAGGCCCATCATCCTGCATTCGCCTTTTGCCTTTGTCTAGTACCTGTGGTGCTGATGTCGAAAGCGAGGCCCCTTCCACCCTAGGTGGAGATAACACTCGCTTCCCTACTACAAACAAATGTCTAGTGCCCCTCTGATATGTGATGAACATGGGCACACTAACAGTCTCATGGCATTCATGCTGATGAGAAGGTCCACCCGTCTCATGCCTAACCTCTGAAAGTCCCTGTGAAGCCCTGAATAAATCACGGGAGATGAAGTCATCCCATGTGATGCCCTGTAATCCAAGCTGATGAACAACCATAATCTTGATGAGAGAAAAATGGGAAATGTTGTTGAATTGTTGCTCAAGGGTCTTGTGCTGCACAAGGGCGGTCATCCTCTCTATGTTTCGGCATATGAAATATGGGATGTTCATCATCCGTACTCAAGTGAAATGCATGAGCAACCTGATGTGATAAGCATATACTCGGGAGAAGCGACCTTCACAACTTAAATACATGATTAATTTCATTAATGGAGCATATTCATCTTTGATAGATCGGAACGGGAACACCCTCTTGAGCTGCCTCAAGTAACCCGGTTTAACATATGGCTCATAATGTTGTCGGTCAATCTTCTGCTTCTTATTCCATGGTTCTCCAATGTTAGGCATGCCGATGGCCAGTGAGATAGATTTTGGTGTAAGTGTGAAGGTGACACCAGCCAAAGTAACCTGATCTCCATGTAAATGCAGTACGAATAGACGAGCCAACTCATGATGAAATTGAACATTGGCCACCTTCTCACAAAACTCATAGCATGAATGAAACCGGAAACAAGAGACGGCAAGAGGGCAGGCCTGCAATTTTGTAAGGGTGATTGGTTCTTCTCTGACATGTCTGCCTCCTCTATGAGGCCTCCAGGGTGCATGTTCTTCCATGGGAGAGTCACTTTGAGTTTCCACTTCATAATCAGAAGAATGCTCAGATGTCATGACAATTGTACGAAATACCTTGAGGAAAAGATGATGTTGTATATGAATTGTGCTTGGACTGCTCTTTAATGATGTATGAAACGGTTGTGTTGTAATGCAATATAGTTGGATTCTACCACCAAGGGGAAAAACGAACTGTTAGGAAGGGGAAAACAGTAAGGGATTAGGGGATATTAGGATAAATTTTATTAGGGAAGGAGGGTTTGAGGGATTTTATGTATAGGGTTAGGAGATTTTTTATAAGGGCTAGGGTTTGGGTTTTGGGATTTGAGTGTAGGAAAGAAAATGTAGGATTGATGAGCTTAGTGGGGGGGTAAGAAATGATGAAACAAGGGATGAATGGGGAAGGAGGAGAGTCCTTGGTGCCAAAACAAAGATTTTAGAACCCACAGCAATTTTCGTTTGAGGCACTTTAGAGGTAGGGTTTGGATTTTTGTTTCATTCATTAACATCCACAAACCATCATTACTCAGCACAAAAATGGATGAAACATGTAGATGTCGACCCTACCTAGAAAATCCATGCAAATAAATGGAAATTTGGGAGAAATTTCAAACGTTTTCAAGCTGTAGACTGTATGCTCCATGCCAAGAACCCAATGCACCGCACGCTCCTAATGCGCTGCGCCCATTCAGAAGTACACTGGGCAACTTCTCCTAGTGCGTCGCGCCACCTGTTCTGTGCGTCGCGCCACCTGTTCTGTGCGCCGCACCGACCAGTTGCATGTAATTTCACCCCAAAACACGCACTTTCTCACCCAATTCACTTTGAAATGCTTCTCTTTGACCTTGGCATGCAGAATGACATTGATCTTCATGGAAAAACCTTTATAAGGACATTGATTTGATTTTTGGTTCTTCAAAACCCATTTTAGTAATGTTTTGGTTTTTGGCACTTTTTCACAATTAATACAACTCTGTCCTTTTGTTTCCCCCTTGATTTTGGCTTCGAATGATGAATTTCTTGGCAATTGTTTGTAGGGACAGTGGCATGTTTTGACCAAGGAAGACCAAGGCTGCGTCTGAAGAATTCAAGAACTGAAAATTGTTTTTGAAAATTATTACACAAAATGAAATGTCGGCTTTTCTTCAAAACAGAGTTTTGAAGAATAGTCATAATTGATCCATATGACAATGAAAATCTTTGAAAGGAGAACTTATTAAGAACCTCCCTCAGGTCTACTAGCTTTATTGGACATCTTGAAGACACAACTTATGAAACCCTAGACCTAGTGACCGAAAATAACTCTTGCTAATCAAAAACTAAATTAGGGCTGTAAGTGACTCAAAATTTTGATTTAGATGAACAAACCTGAGCCAACAGTGGAAAGCATGAGGGGTGATGAATGACTAAACCCTTCCGTCATATTATGGCATGCCCCTGGCAGAATGCAACTGAGTGAAATGAGTGAGACACCTAAAAATGAAATGCAATAAAGAGAAATGATCTCTGACGGAGGGATGTAAAGACCAACTCTAACACCTTCTTCCCTCCATGAGAAGAATTTGATTCAGAATGGGATGCCTTCCCCTTCCCTTTCCTTGCCTTACTTGCTAAGGCTATATTTTCTTCATCATCATCCTTGGATGAAGAACCATCTTGTGTGCTCCTCCTGATCTCCTCCTGCATGAGATCCAACCACAGTCGTTCACAATTCCGCAGTTTCTCCCTTCCATTCACAGAGTCCTGGTAGCTATTCCATCTCTTTGGAAGGCCAAGGAGAGCAAGGCTCACCATATCATCATCTGCAGTAGTTATTCCTACATTTCCAAGCTCATCTCTACAGGTGGTGAGCTTGTTCAGATATGTGGAAATAGTATCTTCATTCTCCAACTTGATTCTTCGAAGCTTATCATTGAGCGCCAATTTCCTCTAGTCACTATTGTTCTGGTAGAGGTCCTTCAATGTCTTCTATATTGAATATGGAGTATCCTTCCCATGGAGACTCGAGACAATATGGTCTCTAACTCCCTCAAGGATGATCTGTCTCGCCCTCACCACACACTTCTTCCACTCAGCCAACTCTTGTGCATTAGTTGAACCAGCCTTTGGGATTTCTTCATTAATGAAATCCTTCAAGTTGTTATCTTCCAAGAAATCTTCCATGCGATCTTTCCATGCTATGTAATTTGAGCTGCCTTCCAAGGCATACTTGAGTCTCAAGCCATAGAACTCCTTTGGCCAACCTTGAAGTATGATAATAATTCGACTTGCACCTATAACCCCGAACTTCAAACTTCAAATTCTCTTCTCTGTATACTATTCACAGCTCTGATTAACTTAGCTCCGATACCATCTACAAATTTCTCTATAGATCAACTAATTTTGATACCACGTAGAAATTTCTGCAAATTCTCTACAAATCTACCTCTTAGATCTATGTATAAAATTTGACTATATATTAACCCAATAATGCAATATAACCAAAGCAAAATACTATAAGCTACTTCTACTATCAAACTTGCGGAAGCTTAAAGATCAAGTTGAACCAGAGATGAACAAATATAACCAAAAGAAGAAGAATCAATGCAAATGAAACACAGAAAATACTTAGGGGAAAGCCTCAGCTAAAAACCCCACTATCTGTATTATCATACCAGGTGGAAATACATAAGAATTATACAAAGCCTTAGCTCTCATAGCTAGCCAACTCTCAGTACAATCCTCTTGCATGCTCACAGGCAAACCTGTCTTCTCACAAGCCTTCTCCTCTACCCTCCAAGCTCCTATTTCCTTGCATTATTTCTCTTGGGTGATCCTCCTATTACCAAGTGGAAAACTCTCAACAAAGTGGAACACTGATCTCTAATATCACACCCTGTATGAATTGCGCAGTCCTCAAGGAACCTTACCTTGACTGCATGCATGCGTTTCCTTTATAGGAAAACACATGCAACTGATAGTACACTTTCCTTAACATTTAGTTCAATTGGGTCTTTCTCAGAATAGACATGCATGAGTTTTTGATGAGGGAATCTTGAGTTATCTGGAGTACACTGGTTGAGTGCTTGCATGCATCAACTGACTGATAACTGACAATTAGTTCCTCAAACAGATTGGAACTAATTTAACTGGACTTAACTTAGTAAACTGAGCTAACTAATTACAACTCAAATATAACTCAATCTTATCTCCTTAATTAAGGGATAATCTCCTTAATTTAAGGGATAACTCTTGCATGACTTCAAAAAGACTTCTCAATTGAATTTCTCCAACTAATTAATCCATAATGAATTAATTAATTATTTCCAAGTAGATGGTGAGACTAAATTTGAATTTTAATTCACAATTTTAATTCAAGGATAAATTATAATTGGAATATTCTGGATTCTATTTTTATCATTTCTTGTTGCTATTTTCAACACTCCCTCTCAACAAGAAAGGAATTCAACTCGATCCCAATCCTGAACCTTTTGAATGTTATGCATGCAACACTTCTCTCTAGTGTTGTTACTCCAGTAACTTTAGAAACAAAAAAAAAAGTAATCCAACCTGAATCGGTATGATGCATATGTCATCAAAGTCTCTGACTATTATTGCCTCTATCAACTGAAAACCTTGCGCTTCTACTGACTCAGCCTTTTTTCATTGTTTTCAATCCTTCTCTATTCTCTTCAGTATATGACTGCTCTAGCCTCTATCACTTTGATCTCTGACTGCATCAATAACATTGGTTCCTCCTGCTACTATGTACTTTGGGCTCCCATAGCAAGGTACGATCCATGAGATAAAACCTCTCAATGGAGCCTGCCCAATTTCAACCTTCTTGAGATTATCACTTCACATTGCCCCACCTCACACCTAGAGGTATGGCTGCATGTGATCCCTCTGCCCACTTCTCCAATTGTGGCTCCTCCACAATTGTCTGAGACTTCTTCTGGGACTGCATGTTGAGAGGTAATTTACTATCCCTCTCAACCACCAAGTCTCTAACATTTGCCTTGCTCCTCAAGGCTTTGCATGCATCTTGAACCTCAAGAGCATACAGGTTCTGAACTCGTGAACCAATCTATTTCACCTATCTCGTGGTGATGTGTTTAAGGAATGCCTTTCCTTTACTCAAGACAACATCATAGCCTTTGTCCTCTAACATCGCGACTGATACCAAGCTTTTCTTAAGTCCAGACACATACTTCACATCTGTCAAGGTGATAGGAGCTCCATGCTCCCCCTAAAAAGCAATTGTGCCCACTCCTCAAACACTATACCTTTTTTCATCACCCATCTCTATGCATATCTTGAGGTCTTTCTCCTCCAAGGTACTAAATAAACTTTTATTGCCTGTCATGTGGAATGAGGCTCCACTGTCAAGATACCAAACACTAACCATCATTGATGACACCATACATGGGATGAGGGTAAAGTCCATTTCGAACTAAGAGGTTAATGCCTCACCTTTCAATCCTTCCGAGGATCCCTTCCTTGACTTCTTCGATGGCAATTAGTCACATAATGTCCCATCTCGTGACAATTAAAGCATCTCACTTTAGACTTGTCACCCTTATTCCCTCCATGAGAATAATTCGATTCGAAATGGGATGCCTTCCCCTTACCCTTTCCTTGCCTTACTTGCTAAGGCCATATTTTCTTCATCATCATCCTTGGATGAAGAACCATCTCGTGTGCTCCTCATGATCTCCTCCTGCATGACATCTGACCACAGTTGTTCCCAATCTGGTAGTTTCTCCCTTCCATTCACAGAGTCCTGGTAGCTATTCCATCTCTTTGGAAGGCTAAGGAGAGTGAGGCCCACCATATCATCATCGGTAGTAGTTATTCCCACACTTTCAAGCTCATCTCTACAGGTGGTGAGCTTGTTCAAATATGTGGAAATAGTATCGTCATTCTCCATCTTGATTCTTCGAAGCTTATCCTTGAGCACCAATTTCCTCGGGTCGCTATTGTTCTCGTAGACGTCCTTCAATGTCTTCCACATTGAATATGGAGTATCCTTCCCATGGAGACTTGAGACAATATGGTCTTGAACCCCCTCAAGGATGATCTGTCTCGCTCTCGCCACACACTTCTTCCACTTAGCCAACTCTTGTGCACTAGTTGAACCTGGCTTTGAGATTTCTTGATCAATGAAATCCTTCAAGCTGTTGTCTTCTAATAAATCCTCCATGCGATCTTTCCATGCTATGTAATTTGAGCTGCCTCCCAAGGCATACTCAAGTCTCAAGCCATAGAACGTTATTGGCCAACCTTGAAGTATGTTAAGACTTCGATTTACACCTACAACCCTGAACTTCAAACTAGCTCCGATACCATCTAGAAATTTCTCTATAGATCAACTAGCTCTAATACCATGTAGAAATTTCTACAAATTATCTACAAATCTACCTCTTAGATCTATGTATAAAATCTAACTGTATATTAACCCGATAATACAATATAACCAAAGAAAAATACTATAATCTACTTCTACTATCAAACTTGCAGAAGATTAAAGATTGAGCTAAATCAGAGTTGAACACATATAACCAGAAGAAGAAGAATCAATGCACATGAAACGCAGAAAATTCTTAGGGGAAAGCCTCAGCTAAAAACCCCACTATCTGTATTATCATAAAAGGTGGAAATACATAAGAATTATACAAAGCCTTAGCTCTCACAGCTAGCCAGCTCTTAGTACAATCCTCCTGGATGCTCACAGGCAAACTTGGCTTCTCACAAGCCTTCTCCTCTGCCCTCCAAGCTCCTATTTCCTTGTGTTGTTTCTCCTGGGTGATCCTCCTGTTACCAAGTGGAAAACTCTCAACCAAGTGGAACACTGATCTCTGATCTCACACCCTGTATGAACTGTGCAATCCTCAAGGAACCTTGCCTTGACTGCATGCATGAGTTTCCTTTATAGGAAAACACATGCAACTGATAGTACATTGTCCTCGACATTTAGTTCAACTAGGTCTTTCTCATAACAGACATGAATGAGTTTTTGATGAGGGAATCTTCAGTTATCTGGAGTATATTTGTTGAGTGCATGCATGCATCAACTGACTGATAACTAACAATTAATTCCTCAAATAGTTTTGAACTAATTTAACTCGACTTAACTCAGTAAACTTAGCTAACTAATTACAACTCAAATATAACTCAATCTTATCTCCTTATTTAAGGGATAATCTCCTTAATTTAAGGGATAATTGTTGCATGACTTAAGAAAGACTTATCACTTGAATTTCTCCAAGTAATTAATCCATAATAAATTAATTAATTATTTCCAAGCAGCTGGTGAGACTAAATTCGAATTTTAATTCACAATTTTAATTCAAGGACAAATTATAATTGGAATATTCTAGATTCTATTTTTATCATTTCTTGTTGTTATTTTCAACACTCCCTCTCAACAAGAAAGGAATTCAACTCGATCCTAATCCTAAATATTTGGAATTTTATGCATGCAACACTTCTCTCTAGTGTTGTTGCTTCAGCAACTTCAGAAACAAAAACAAAAAAACATCCAACCTAAATCACTATGATGCATTTGTCATCAAAGTCTTTGACTGTTATTGCCTCTGTCAACTAAAAACCTTTCACTTCTGCTGACTCAACCTTTCTGCACTATTGTCAATCCTTCTTTGCGCTCTTCAGTATTTGACTGCTCTAGCCTCTGTCACTTTGATCTCTAACTACATCAATAGCATTGATTCATCCCGCTACTATGTACGTTGGGCTCCCATATCAAGGTATGATCCACGAGATAAAACCTCTCAATGGACCATGCCCAAATTCAACCTTCTTGAGATTATCACTTCACATTGCCCCACCTCACACCTAGAGGTATGGCTGCATGTGATCCCTCTGCCCACTTCTCCAATTGTGGCTCCTCCACAATTGTCTGAGACTTCTTCTGGGACTACATGTTGAGAGGTAATTTACTATCCCTCTCAACCACCAAGTCTCTAACATTTGCCTTGATCCTCAAGGCTTTGCATGCATCTTGAACCTCAAGAGCATACAGGTTATGAACTCGTGAACCGATCTGTTTCACCTGTCTCATGGTGATGTGTCTAAGGAATGCCTTTCCTTTACTGAAGACAAGATCGTAGCCTTTTTCCTCTACAATTGTGACCAACACAAAGTTCTTCTTCAGTCCATGCACATACTTCACATCTGTCAAGGTGATAGGAGCTCCATGATCCCTCTGATAAGCAACCGTGCCCACTCCTGAAACACTATATCTTTCTTCGTCACCCATCTCTATGCGCATCTTGAGGTCTTTCTCCTCCAAGGTACTGAGTAAAATTTTATCGTCGATCATGTAGAATGAGGCTCCACTATCAAGATATCAAACACAACCCATCATCGATAACACCATGCATGTGATGAGGGTAGAGTCCATTTTGAACTGAGAGGCTAATGCCTCACCTTCCAAACCTTCTAAGGATCCCTTCTTGGACTTCTTCGATGGGCAATTAGTCACATAATATCCCATCTCATTAAAATTATAGCATCTCACTTTAGACTTGTCACACTTCTTCCCTCCATGAGAATAATTTGATTCGGAATGGGACGCCTTCCCCTTCCCTTTCCTTGCCCTACTTTCTAATGCCAAATTTTCTTCATCATCATCCTTGGATGAAGAACCATCTCATGTGCTCCTCCTGATCTCCTCCTACATGAGATCCGACCATAGTCATTCCAAATCCAGTAGTTTCTCCCTTCCATTCACAGAATCCTAGTAGCTATTCCATCTCTTTGGAAGGCCAAGGAGAGTGAGGCTCACCATATCATCATCGGCAATAGTTATTCCAACACTTCCAAGCTCATCTCTACAAGTGTTGAGCTTGTTCAGATATGTGGAAATAGTATCACCATTCTCCATCTTGATTCTTTGAAGCTTATCCGTGAGCGCCAATTTCCTCTGGTCGCTACTGTTCTAGTATAGGTCCTTCAATGTCTTCCACATTGAATATGGAGTATCCTTCCCATTGAGACTCGAGACAATATGCTCTCGAACTTTCTCAAGGATGTCTGTCTCGCCCTCGCCACACACTTCTTCCACTCAGCCAACTCTTGTGCATTAATTGAACCTGGATTTGGGATTTCTTGATCAATGAAATCCTTCAAGCCATTGTCTTCTAATAAAGCCTCCATGCAATCTCTCCATGCTATGTAATCCAAGATGCCTTCCAAGGCACACTCGAGTCTCAAGCCATAGAATTCCATTGGCCAACCTTGAAGTATGATAAGAGTTCTATTTTCACCTGTTACACTGAAATTTGTCACCATGACTATCTGCAGTTAATATGGCTCCATCAGTAGTCATATTTTCCTCCTTGTCAAGCCTTATACCTCTGCTCTCCATGTCAAACTTCAAAAAAGAGAGAAATTCATTAAAAATCATGTTTATCTCTGGGTACGCAGGTTCTCTCTACCTTGCATGCATGTACGCATCCCAAGCTCATTATACCTGCGTACTTGTACGCTCTGTAAGTCAAGGGATGGGTGCGTACTCCTGTAAAGGTCAAAAGGCACGAGTTTCATCTTTAAAAAGTTACTTGTGGTCACTTCTAGAGCT
>APFE031586788.1:0-63095 GCA_000404065.3 Pinus taeda | reverse complement strand
CCATGCTCCCTCTGAAAAGCAACCATGCCCACTCCTGAAACACTATACCTTTCGACGTCACCCATCTCTATGCGCATCTTAAGGTCTTTCTCCTCCAAGGTACTAAATAAACTTTTATCACCGGTCATGTGGAATGAGGCTCCACTGTCAGGATACCAAACACAACCCATCATCGATGACACCATGCATGTGATGAGGGTAAAGTCCGTTTCGAACTGAGAGGCTAATACCTCACCTTCTAATCCTTCTGAGGGTCCCTTCTTGGACTTGCTCGATGGGCAATTAGTCGCATAATGTCCCATCTCATGACAATTAAAGCATCTCACTTTAGACTTGTCACCCTTCTTTCCTCCATGAGAAGAATTTGATTCGGAATGGAATGCCTTCCCCTTCCATTTCCTTGCCTTACTTGCTAAGACCATATTTTCTTCATCATCATCCTTGGATGAAGAACCATATCGTGTGCTCCTCTTGATCTCCTCCTGCATCAGATCCGACCATAGTCGTTCCCAATCTGGCAGTTTCTCGCTTCCATTGACAGTCCTAGTAGCTATTCCATCTCTTTGGAAGGCCAAGGAGAGCGAGGCTCGCCATATCATCATCGGTAGTAGTTATTCCCACACTTCCAAGCTCATCTCTATAGGTGGTAAGCTTGTTCAGATATGTGGAAATAGTATCGTCGTTTTCCATCTTGATTCTTCGAAGCTTATCCTTGAGTGCCAATTTCCTCTAGTCGCTATTGTTCTAGTAGAGGTCCTTCAATGTCTTCCACATTGAATATGGAGTATCCTTCCCATGGAGACTCGAGAAAATATGGTCTTGAACTCCCTCAAGGATGATCTGTCTCACCCTCACCACACACTTCTTCCACTGAGCCAACTCTTATGCATTAGTTGAACCTGGCTTTGGGATTTCTTGATTAATGAAATCCTTCAAGTCGTTGTCTTCTAATAAAGCCTCAATGCGATCTTCCCATGCTATGTAATTTTAGTCTCCTTCCAAGGCATACTCGAGTAACACCATTGGCAAAACTTGAAGTATGATAAGAATTCGATTTGCACCTGCAACCCCGAACTTCAAACTTCAAATTCTCTTCTTTGTATACTATTCACAACTCCGATATCATCTAGAAATTTCTCTATAGATCAACTAGCTATGATACCATCTAGAAATTTTTGCAAATTCTCTACAAATCTACCTCTTTGATCTATGTAGAAAATCTAACTATATATTAACCCAATAATGCAATATAACCAAAGCAAAATACTATAATCTGCTTCTACTATCAAACTTATGGAAGCTTAAAGATCAAGTTGAATCAGAGTTGAACACATATAACCAGAAGAAGAAGAATCAATACACATGAAATACAGAAAATACTCGGTGGAAAGCCTCAGCTAAAAACCCCACTATCTATATTATCATACAAGGTGGAAATACATAAGAATTATATAAAGCTTTAGCTCTCACGGCTAGCCAGCTCTCAGTAAAATCCACCTGGATGCTCACATACAAACTTGGCTTCTCACAAGCCTTCTCCTCTACCATCCAAGCTCCTATTTCCTCGCGTTGTTTCTCCTGGGTGATCCTCCTATTACCAAGTGGAAAAATCTCAACCAAGTGGAACACTAACCTGTGATCTCACACCCTGTCTAAATTGCGTAGTCCTTAAGGAACCTTACCTTGACTGCATGCATGAGTTTCCTGTATAGGAAAACACATGCAACTAATAGTACAATGTCCTTGACATTTAGTTCAACTGGGTCTTTCTCAGAACAGGCATGCATGAGTTTCTGATGAGGGAATCTTCAGTTATCTGGAGTATGCTGGTTAGGTGCATGCATGCATCAATTGATTGATAACTCAAAATTAGTTCCTCAAACAGTTTGGAACTAATTTAACTCAACTTAACTCAGTAAACTGAGCTAACTAATTACAACTCAAATATAACTCAATATTATCTCCTTAATTAAGGGGTAATCTCCTTAATTTAAGGGATAACTGTTGCATGTCTTCATAAATACTTCTAACTTGAATTTCTCCGACTAATTAATCCATAATGAATTAATTAATTATTTCGAAGTAGCTGGTGAGACTAAATTCGAATTTTAATTCAAGGACAAATTAAAATTGGAATACTTTGGGTTCTATTTTTATCATTTCTTGTTGCTATTTTCAACATCCTCCATAAGTCATATCTCATAAACCTAACCCTTAAATCCTCCCTTCCTTCCCCAATAATACATTGTACCTTGCTTACAAAGCAAGCAAGCCTTATCTTTCCAACTCTTCTAGGAAAGGGATTATTATGGTCACCCCCACCATCTCATTGACTTATCCTTCATCTGTGACTCCATAATATATCGAGTCTCCTTCCATTGGTGAAAGACTATAAATAGAAGGGAGCCTTAGTTGAGGTGACAGTGGGATAAGTCTCCACTTGTTGCCCTTGGTCTAGCATTTTCCCTTTAGGGATCCCCTTTAGGTCCCCTGCTAGTTTAAGTGGTAACAAGGCTTCCAAAGAGAGTGAGGATTTAATGCAATATTTGTAATGGTTAACGGGTTTTTGAAGTGGTGCAATTCTTACCTTGCAAGAAAATCGATGATGTGACGTACACAAAGATATTCTTCAAGGAAGTAGTGTCGTTGCCTGAATTACCTAGGACAATCACAATGGATAAAGATACTAGATTTTTAGGTCATTGGAACAACATTGTGAAATAAAGTAGTAACCGATTGCAATGCAATTATGTGTTTCATCTTGGAAATTTCAACAGGGAGACATAGTGAATAGGGCTCTTGGAAATTTCTTAATATATTTAGCAGGGGATAAACCAAAGCATTGGAATTTGATTTTACCACAAGGAGAGTTTGCATATCACAATTCAATAAGTAGATCTACACATTTCTCCACATTTTAAATTGTTTATGCACTAAAACCAAGAGGAGCTATAACTATAGATGAGTTTCTAATGGTTATGAGGTATAGCAATGATGAAAAGCATTTGTAGAGTGAATCCAGTGAATTCATGCACAAATTAGAAAAAATTAATTAGAATAGAAAATTAAATAAATAGCTTGAAGAAAAAACTAGTATAAAGAGAACAATGATAGCAAGTCCTTCCAAGTAGGTGACCAAGAGATTCTTCAGTTGAAGAATCGGTACCCAAAAGGTACTTATAGCAAGCTAAGTGTGAATAATATATGTTGAAAATGCATCAAGTAGTGAACCAAATGAAGACGCTAGTATTATTTAGCATGAATATATGTTAAAGAAAAAACATGAATAAATTGCTCAAGTGTTGGATGAGAGCGTTATAAAAGAGAAAAGAGATCAAAACATACTGCAAACAATAATTAGTTCATTGAAATGAAAAATCAAAATAAGATATCACTTGGATTTCTAACATCAATTTCAGGAATTTACTAAAAAGAAAAGCTTAAACGTGTGACAAAGATGCACCACTGGCCTAGGTACATGCTTTTCTTTATTGGTAGGGAAAGATCGATGCAAGAGCATCAAATACAAGCAAATCAAATGAGCATCGACAACAATCACTATAATAGGAGTGATCGACTCAGGAATCATTGACAAGGAGTGGGTGTCCAATGATCAATAACGGAAGTGCAGGGATAAGGTTGGTTGTTGAGTCTTGTGTCAAAATCAAACTATGATCAGTAACCACAACCAAAAAGTTAAGTCATCAACTATGAAGAAAGGCATACACATGTTAATGGTCAAATGACAAAGCATGTATAGCCAGCACTAAGATGGGAAACTAGTGTTGGTGGAAATGAAGAGATGGAAGTTAAAGCATATGGTACAAAAACTTTAATAGAGAAGACGTAGTTTGAGGGGTTAACAAAGCATATGGTACAAAAGCATTAATAGAGGAGACATGGATTGAGGGGTTAGCGAATTGAAGAGGAAAGCCAAGAGTTAGCAGAAATATTGTAGAACCATTAATAACCAGTCATACATAGAAAGAGAGGTATATGTATGTATACCTGCAATTAAATTTGATAAATGAGTAGACCAACTCTTTGAAAAACAATTGTGCATATTTTGTAAATCATTTTCGTACTTTTAGTTAATCACTTTGGGAGTTGTTAGCTTTCAAGTTCTCACTATGTGCAAAAGTCCCCTAAGCACACAAATGAAACCCTAAGGGTCACTAAGGCAAGCCACCATAGTCACCTTAATGGTTTTTCCTTTCTCACTTTAACTAAGGACGGACCTAGTCAAGGGAGCTTCCCTAAGATTAACTAAACTCAATGTTTGTAGTGTGTAGTAGGAGAAAGAGAGAGCTTATTCTTATTATATGATTTAATGTTTAATATTAGTACTTTTAAATACACTATTAAATCATATTTTAATTACCCGTGAACATTTTTTTGATTAACACAACACAAGGCTGAAATGAAATTCAATAGACTTGCATCTAAGAAACAAATGATCAATTCCAAAAACAATTAATGAGAAAATGGAGATAAAAAATCACTAAACCACATGTTTTATGAGATTTCCTATAGCATATTGTGGTTCAAGTAACTAGTGTTATATGTAAGTAAATTCTAACTTGCATTTGTAACAAGGACATCGTAGGCATGATCTGATGAGGACATCATAGTCAAGCAGATTTGAGTACCTTAAGCCAGCTTAATTGAGGAGGAACATACACAAAATCTTATTGTTGAATGAACACCTAGAATCATAGCAATGTTTTAAAACTTGGAATCATCAAGGCTCAACTCAGACTTGGACTAAGATCGACTTGGACCAATCTAATTTTAATGACTTTCTTTACTAAAAAATACAAAAAAATATTTAAATTTTAATTTTATATATAGAGAGATATATATAATCCTTGGGGGGGCATCTCAATTGGTGATCGAAGTAATGTAAAATTTGTGAAAATTGAGATATCTAAGGTTCAAATCCCCTTGTTTGTGACTTGGTTTACGGAGAGGAGGACAAGGCGTAGACCCTTAGAAGTTTACTAGTAGTTATGTGTCAAGTAGGTTGTTGGGTTCCTTTGGGATACAAAAAATGTTATATATATATATATATATATATATTCCAAACCAATAGAGACAAAATATGTGAAGTATATTCATGTATATACCATGTATGGGTGAGTATAGCAAAATATCATTGAGAGCAATACATATCAGCAATGAAATGTCCTACTAGTCTAAATGGCCTCAAGGGCCCAAAAACATGCTACAATCTACCAAATTTTGCACACTATATAATACATAGTACATATCATTGATCAACATGACCAACCATCAAATTTATCACCACTACTAGGAATGGGATCCTCAACATGAGCTACAAAATCATCCTTTGGCTTAGAGTCTTCAAACTCCTTAAGGACAACTACAAATACATTGGTTATATTATTATTAGAAGTACGAGTTGGTCGAGATACATTGGCAATGCTTGCATATGTCACGCCTTATCATAGTACATATCATTGATCAACATGATCAACTATCACCACGGCTAGGAATGGGATCCTCAAGAAGAGCTACAAAAACATCCTTTAGTTAGAGTTTTCAAACTCCACAGGAACATTTACAACTATTATGGTTATAATAGTACTATTAGGAGTACGAGTTGGGTGAGATGCATAGGAAGTGCTTGCATATGCCATGTCTAGTGCTACGTTCGCTCCTACTAGTGGATATAGATCCAAACCAATTCCCCCCTTAACTCCAAGTCATCACCATCAAAATCAAGATCAAACTTTTTTGGGTTAGACGACTCCACCAATTCTGAGGTTAGATCAATATTATGTAACACAGTGGTATTTGTATAAAGTTGTATATTTAGCAACTTGTTGTGCCTTAGTTAAAGGTTGTACTGCATAAAGATGAGATCATTTAATTGTTTTTGTTACAAATAATTTCTCTCCTTCATGTCAATCTACTCAAAGACAAACTTGTCATTTCACTGTTTAAAAACTTGGGAATGAGAAGAATGGACAATGAGCTCCTCCAAGCTTGAAAATGGGTTGTATCCTCCTCCCTTAGATTTCAAATATCCACCACGAGCAGCTCAATATCACTTCCAACAAGCTCTAACCTCCAATCTCACTCTAACTCATTTCTCTTCATTGTTGCTCCAAACTCCAAATTCTCATAAATGCTCAACGAGAGAGGTGTGAGGAAAATAGAGGGGTGCAGTGTGCCCTTATAGTTGTGATGTATGCTTTAGGATGCAGTGAATTAGGTTTTAGGAAAAAAATGATTGGTTTACCTACAGTCAATGACAATTGTGTCAAGTGAGTGACTCAGCTAAGTAATGATGGGTTGCATTGACTTGACTGGGTTTGGTACCTGTTATTGCAAAACCTAGCAAGCCTAGTACAAAGTCTCACTAGGTAAACCTAGACCTCATGGCAATAAGAGATCAACCACCATTGTCACCTCAACAGCCTTTATCTCGTTATTTGGTGGCATGTAAACCACAATGTAGGCTTCCCTATATAAATATCAGCTAAAGAGTTTTCAAGAATGGTTCAAGGTGATGAATAGGTCTAATAATTGGGATAGAATAATAGCCAAAATTGTATTGGCTTGAAAGCACAAGAAATTTATCCTTAAACCCTTTAAGCAAATTAAAGGGTTGTTATAAGTTATGGTTTGATATTTTATCAATGATGGGGAATGAAATATCATATAACAACTAGAAGAAATACTCTTATAATGATAAATCAATAAAGGATCAAGACTATCAATTAGACATGCAAGGTTTAGAGTTTGAAATTGAGTTTTTATCACTAAAACATGCATAAAATAGCAATATAATGATGACATTGGCCCCAGAAATAGTGTTTCATAATGAAATAAATCCTATATTTTTATTTTTATTTTTATCAGTTATTTAATGCAATCCCTGCTAAGAAGGAAACAACACATCAAATAGAATTATTGTTTAGCAATATTTCAAAGAAACCCTAACCCTAGATATCTAGAATTTCATAGGAGAGAAAAAATAGTTAAGGTGGAGAGATTGATCACCACCACCAAAACTAGTGCCTTGATATAAATGAGCAATGGAGTTACCTAGGTAAAAAATAGAGATGACATTGATGAAGAGGGTGAGAGGGCTAATGCCTCTTCTTACAAATTGTAGCAGGTTCCGTAATAGGGATATTTTAATTTCAAGAGATACACAACTCAGAGTTCCTCTTGAAGGATTAAAGGAAAACAATCTTTCATGTCATAAGGAATCAATATTTCAAGACGAATATAGAAATTTTAACCATGGCACATTATAACCCCTAATTACCACAATATCGCATGCGAAATATCAAAAATAAGCAATAAAATTACAAAATTTCCAAAAGAATCTCTTCAGTCAATCATAAGAAACCAACTACAAACAAAAATACTCCTCCAAGAGCAATTCACACCACAGAATCACATTGTGGCCAAGTTCAAAAGAGACAAAGAGCTAGTGCACACTTCCAAAGAGAGATAAGTGTGATGATGAATTATGATGATTAAGTGAATAAGGCTTCCCTTTATTTATATGAGGGTATCCAACCCTTGTTTCACTAATTTTACAAGCTAAACCCCTAAAAAGTTTAGTTTAGCATTCAAGTAGGTCAAAGGTCACAACTTGACCTTAATATAGCTCTAAAACATAACAAAATGCCAAAAATAACCCAACACATGTGAGAAAAATGGTCTCCACCATGGCACCATCCTCCAAAATAGACAATAATGCATTAAGGAACTAAGACAAGGGTCTAAGAGTGCTCCTCACTTCGAGGAAGTCCCAAAATGCATGTGTACATATCCATAAGGTGCATCCTCCATCATGACATCATCCTAGAAAGGGCTTATGTCACCCTTTTCATGTATGTGGTAGTGATGTGGCCCCTTTAAGAGAAAGCACTAGCATCAAAGAGAGATGTGCTGCCCTCCCAAGTCATATTAGTGATAATCATCCTCATATGAGCTCCAGAACAAGATATCATTTGTCAAAGGGCTCAAGGCCAGCCTAGGGGTGTCTTGAGCCCATCTAAGCACATCATCAAATAGTCCAATGCCTAAGGTTTTAGGTTTGGAATTTCAATGTCTAGAGGCTCATCAAGGGGTGTAACATGATTTGGAAGTTGTTTGATGCCCAATGCTCATCTCTGGAGGGCCAACTTTGGGGCCACAAAGTTAGGTATACACTTAGAAAGGGGAAACGAACCCACTAGAAGGTGTTGAAAGATACTCAAACCATCCCTCAAGGGATTTTTGTTGCATATGTAATACCATATGGACAAAACATCTCAATATCAAGTGAGATCAACTTCGTTAGGGACATGAAACCATTAAAGCATCATAGTGAACCATGTCTAATGTTACGGGCATAGGAATACTTCACACAAAACTCATCTTCAAATGTCTAAATAAATCAAAATCTATAATAAAAAAAATACCTCACTTATGTTAGGGATATTTAGGTCAGGTCAACAACCCTATTAGGTGTTACCAACCCCCAATGGGAGAGACACGTCTCAGGTCAACCCATTAATCCATAGGTGTGTGTGATAATGGTGGTCATGGAGTGTAAGAGATATCAAGGAGGGCACCACAGCCATGATACCAGCTAATGGGGATCCAATATCTTGAGTGCAATGATATAAGGAGGGAACATTCATGGTGGCATGAGTTACCCATTTCCTTGGCCTATTTTTCCACCCCTTGGGTGTTCATTTTACTTAATGATTTCCTTTATTTGGTGCACAGCTTAGGAGCCCAAGCTTGCTTCATAATTTTTCAATACCCCTTTAGGATATAGCAATTTCTGACTCATTGGGGTTGGGACATTCAAGAATTCCTTTATTTGAAATGAGGCATTGAGTGATTTAGGACCAAAGTGATTGCTAATGACAGTGTTAGAGCTCATGCTACTCTTTTTTCCATGTGTTAATTATTGTCCCATACATCTTTTGATTTATATGCTTTCTTTCATTGTGGATTTATATGCTTTTAACTTTCTTTCAGTTGCATCAACCTCCATGGCCAAGTTTTTAGGTCTTAAATCAAGGAAAGCATGGATATAGGGTACCAATCCTAATGAATGATGACTACCAACCCGAAGAATGGAGATGGATAACCAAGAGAGATGGAAAATGGTGAGTATGGATACCTTGAATGCTATATATTAATTAGAGCCTCCCCAATAGTTCCCTTCCTAAACCCTAAGGCCTAAGAGTAGGCCCCACTAGACTAGAGTCAAAGATTAATCCTCCCAAGTAAGTTTGGGAACAAGAATACAATTGAGATTGGTCAATCATGTTATTTTAGTCACTACAACAGCACCCAAAATTTTCAGCCCGTATATCTAAATTTTGGGTCCCCCTGTGCTTTTCAAGGTCTTAATAGATATCCCTATCAATTGTAATGGTAAAACTCATGGCATTGAGGCTACAAGGGCTAGCACGTTTGTTAGGAACGCTACCTATGCTTTCCTATCTGGCTTCATCCTTGACATTAGGGTTTATGGCATTTTGCATTCATATGTTTTGTAGATAATGTTTAAGCACTACCTCTCCATTTGTGTTTAAGTAGATTAAAGAAATTATGGTTTTAAGAAATTTTCGAAATTTTGCTTATGTGTGTCTTTGTATGCCCATGGTTTGGGTCAAAGTGAAGTCAAATCAGAAGGCTTTGTTACCTGACACTAGTGGGTGACCCCATAGGAAAAAATTTCTCTTAGATTTGTCTTTAGCTAGCAGCCACCTAATAGCTTTGATGTGCTACTTTATCTCCACCACCTGAGCTAACCATTGTGTACCCTCACTCATATTTCATGATTGTATGTTTGAAGGTGGTTCATACAATCCTAAAGGTGTGATTTTTTATTACGTAATTGGGTGTTTTTGCTTGTTTTTCTTGGGCACACTTGGGCATGGATTACTGGGAGACTTGGAAGAAGGAATGGTTTTGACTATACTCTTGTTCCTTACCTTAACTAGGGGGGTTAATCCTAAATCCTAGTCCTGTGGAATATCCTTTATTGTCTATTAGCTTTAGGAATGTGTTGAGGCCTCGGAAATCGTTGCCACAACATCAGGGATAACCACCCGGTCCGGACCTTGGTACAGCTCCTTTTCCGTTTGGAATGGTGGCTCCGACTGGAGATAACGGGACCAGTTTCCCAATAATGAAATAAAAGGGATGGATGGGTGATGAATAAATTGCTTAAGTGATAGGCGAATAACTTATGCTATTGACAAAAATAGGGAAACTAATACTAGTCCCGGTAACAACTTATTCATTCGGAATGTAGCGTTAAATAATCTTTATTTATTTATCAGGCATATAGATGACTCTGTAAAATAAATAAAGGATGTTCACTCATTCAAAGATTGCTTCACATGAATAGTCACAATGAAGCGATGCATACAGATTACTACATTCACTGTTCATATCATCGATACATATATACGTTTAAAAGGAGAGCATGCGATAAACAACCAATAGTGGAATGCATAAAGAATGCTATGAAAAACACATATATATATAAGCGATAATAGCAAGAGCGATTTCAATAACAATTCATATAACGAAAAAGAATACATACGCAGATAATAGTACCATGTGAGCTGTAGATCAATCCGAAATATCAATCGCTATTCAGAATTCCTTCTTCAACACAGAAATGCTTTCAAACAATGACAATAGTGCACATTTACATAAAAGCTTTCCTTATCAAATTCGGAATAATTGGTCAAGTTTCATAAAAGAATATCCCTGAAGTACAATAGTGAAACTTCAGGGTTTAAGTCATATACAGAACTTTTACGACCCTTTCTAAATGCATGAAAGGGTCTTTAAATACTACTAAACTAAAAAGATCTATGAAACAAAATCCTACTAAATTGGTATCAGTAAATCTGGTCTACTTCTCAGGGGCGATCTGGCAGTGGGCGAAATGAGTCATGCCTCAAGTTGCTTGCCCTTAAACCTTAGCTGGCATATCGTGAGCATTGGTTCTACTTCTGGCGGTTTGTTGAGGTGTAAACTGAATTGGGCGGCGAAGGTGGCATCCTGGATGTTAGGTATAATATAACCGACAGCATCGGTTAGACACTTCAAGACGGCTCTTTGGCTGTATGGTTTGATTAAAAAGAACCAATATGCATCCCATGTCAGACTGTTGACTCCAGTGACCAATCTTGCGCTTTTCTCCAACTCCGGATAGCATGAATGCTTCAATATATTTGCTGTTGTTAATTGACCTGGAGTGCATTGGGAAATTGTGTTAGATAAATACAATGTATTATTTACTAATTCAATTAAATTTCCATTGATTGTCCTGCATCTAGAAGTCGCTCTTTCAGCTTTCATCAGTTGTGATTGCCATTCTGTAAACAATATTTCTTTGTGCGATTCTAGAATTCTTGGTAGATTAGCTGCCCGACCTACATCTGAATCATGCCATTCTATAAAGTTTGCCAGTGTTTCTTCTGCCTGATCCAAGTCGGCCCTTGCTTTGTCTACCTTTTCGCTTATAGACGCTGACAATTCGCACAATGGTTCTGCTCGTATGAGATGTTGACATAACAACTTAACCTGATTAATCAATCCTTTATTTAGCTGGAGCGCTTCTGCTTTAAATTCATCTATCTTAGGGAGATTTTTCATTTGCTCAACTTGAGTGGTCAATTGAGCGATTTGTTCATATTTTGATTTTATTGCTCCCTCAGTCGATATTCTTAACTGTTCTAGTGCCGCTAATAGCTCCTTCTGCCTTTGCACTGCACCTTCATCTATCCTCTGTTTTTGCTCTTGTAATTGCTTGACTAGCTGATTATTGTTCTGCTGCTGTGCTAGCAATTCTTTCTCAGCCTGCTCTACCCTCTGCTGAACTTCTGATAGTTTCGCCTGTAGTGAAGAGATATCGTGATCCTTTGCTTTCAACAAATTACTCACCTCCGTTGCTTTATCAATAGTCACCGCCGAATATGCTCCAGCGAACTGTGATAGTTTGGTTAAGTCATCGGAGGGGTCGAATTTCTCTTTCCATACAACATTGTCCGTTACTGTTGATTTAGGGAATGGGGAAGATTGATCAGTTCTTCTCCTTTTCCTCTGTCTCTTTACGACGGCTTTATGCTTGGGGCTGTAAAATATATCTAAAGGGGGGATTTCTTCAATTTGCAAAACGATCTCCCCCGTAGGATCTTTAGGAATTATCTCTAGTTCTTTTGTTTTGGGTAGGCCGCTGGTTTCACCTGAAACCGGTTTTGACGTCGCTTCCTGTGTATCGCCTTCCTTTGAAACCTCATCATCTTTTGAGCACTCTAAGTTATTGATGATTGTACTGAATTGATTCCATTGTTGGAGCAAATTCGAATCAACTAATGGATCATGGTTATCTTTAGAGCTACTCTCCTCTTGGGTCTTTGCTTGGGTTTCTTCTTGTTGCTGTGCATTTTCTTCAGTTGCCTCCTGCTTTTGGCTATGCGTATCTTCCTGCTATTTTGATGTAGTAGGAGGTGGTGTATTATGTCGCTGTTCAGACTCGCTTGACCTGGTTGCTGTCGGTACAGTTGCTAACAGTTCTAGAGGCAGAGTTTGCAACCTCTGTTCTCTGATTCTGTTAAACTCAACTAGCCCTTCATCGTTATAAACATTTCGGGCAAGAGACTTGACTTGATACAATGATTCGGCTGATACAAACAAGTCTTTGAATTTGTCTTCTTTGTGCTCGACCTTGGCCAATTTGGCCTGGTCGAGCGCATTGTAAGCGATTTTTCTTGGATCATACTGTCTCCTAGGCAGAGTGGCCAGGGTGAGAAAATTCATTTTCCCGGCTTCCTTCTCTGCATGCTTGATGTCATGCAGGGTATACATTCCAATCCACAATGGAAAAGAAGGCCAAACATGTTTTTTAGCTATTTTCAGGGTTTGTGTAACCCCTTCAGCGCTTATTTGATAGGCTACCTCCCTGGCAAGTAACTTATCAGGGATGTAGAGTGGTAACACATGTGGCTTAGCCTGGCTGCCAAAAACTCTGATATAAGTGAATTTCTCCTCCCCAAACCAACTAGCTACTGCAGTCAAATCTACAGCTGCTTGCTCAGATATTTTAGGGGCAGGCTTATTAAAAATTAAATAATGAATCGGTAACATAAAACCATTGCATATTTGGTACAGGTGGTGCTTATAACTAGTCTACCAAAGTTTTCGATGATATATATGAATGGGTGTGGGGTCTTGCGACGTCCACCTCCATCCCAGTATAGGAAATTCAGAATTAAAACACAACACATCCATAATATATGCACTGTAGTAAAATGGCGGAATAACCCTTTCTGAGATACGATAGTCAGACCTGAAGTCAAGAATGGCTTTGGCTAACTTGTCGGACAATATGACTGCCCAGTCCATGATTTCTCCACTGCATGCTGCCTCAATTAGGAGGACCATTTCTATGGTGATATTGGCAGAATCATGCAATCCCCATAGCCTACACATCATAACTCCAGCATAACAGTAAGGTGAACACAGGGAGTCAACTGAGTACTTACCCAAGGCCTCATGCTTGTGTTTTGCTGGATTATGTCTCCATTCTCGAATAGGTTCATATTCGGTCTCATTTTCTTCTCGAAACTTCTCCAAAAATGCAGCATTATATTTCTTCTCTTCTCGTGGTAGGTGATACATTAGCCTTAGGTCTTCGGCTCGAAACGAGCCGAAAACCCTCCCATCCGTAGATTCAAACAGTCTATCGACAATTGGGAGTTCCTGGAGTGCCCACCTTACCACATCTGTGTAAGGAAGAACCTGCTCCCGAGCCGCTATTCTGTGTAGGAAGGAGTTAGCCAAATCTTTTAGATTGGCATTGGATTTACTGGTGTTGTCGCATAAAATTTCCACTTCAGTCACCATTGGCCCTTCGGCTTCAATCAAATTGTAAGTCCCCTGCCAAGTGGTCTTGGGAAGTCCTAAGCATGTTGTATCTGATATTAGTCCTTTGTTCTTCCCAGTTGGATCAGCGACAGTTAGCCCTGCGGCTGGTGGGGCAGTAGGCATTGTAGTCTTCTTGGATTTCTTTCCCATTCCACTTCCTTCTGTTTCTGTGAAAGAATTATGCGCAGAGTAAAAGGTAAGCGCAACACATGCAACAATATCATGAATCGAAGAGAATGAAATATATATATATCTTGGCGCATTCACAGTAATTAATTGATTTGAGGTGGCCTTAGGAGCAAATACGTGGATGGCTTCAAGCCTGTTTTTTCTTATTAAGTGGTCATTATGGCCTGTCAGTCTCATTAATTACAATTGCTTCGGTTAATGGATAAATGATTTATTTGAAGCATGTTGAGGGCGATTTGGCGGTTTGAACACGGATGAGCGGCTTTTCCAAAGGATATGGCCTTAATTACGAATAAATCAAATCAAACTTCCTTTATGACTGTTACCTTGAGAAATGTGCCATTTACCTCTTGCGAAATCGGGCATCGGGGAAATGCTAAGTTTTTTCATTGGTTTTGCTTGGAACCCCCGATCGCCGATATCCGATATCGCATCGCGTCGGGTATCGCTGGTAGTACCGCTTAAGATGGTGAATCACCGATTGCCGATAGCGATATCGCATCGCATCGGATGAAGATAAGTTTAGTTGCGCTTTAGATGTTATCGTCGATTGCCGATTGCCAATTTCGCATCGCATGGTAGCAAAGATCATTACTTGTGTCATTTTATGCTTTGCCGATATTCGATAGCGATTTCGCATCGGTGAAAACCAATATGTCCTTTACATTGTGTTTTCTTTATCATTGCGATATGCGATCTTGCGATCGCTTTATCGCAATGATAAAGATAAATCGTTTTATATCGGGGTTTTTGATTGGTTTTATTAAAAAGTCTCTTTGCGAAATAGAGCTTTAAATTGATACCAATTTGAAACAAAAATTAAAGGGGACCCATTTCACATTATATTTTTTGGAATTTTAATGATATGAAATGGGGGGTTGTTGTAGGGCACAACAGAACCCAAGACCTCTATTCTCATAAAGTAACTTTGGACCAAGTGAGCTAGTTTAAAAGTTAGTAATTTTTTGAAAGGAGGGACGATTTTTTTTTTTTAGCTCACTGAAGCTTGGGAGTGTGTGCTTACTAGAAAAAACCATTTCAAAACAAAACAAAAAAACCACACAACCCAAAACGAACAAGAAAAATTATTCCAAGCCTTATGGCTTAAAGTTAGATTTGACCGAAAACTAAATATTTTTCTCAATGATTTTGATTTTCCAAGATCACACTAAGGCGCGACAAAAAAGAGCATACACATGAGAAAAATCGTTTCTCTATGTTTCTGGTTTGCCCAAATCACACAAAGTCGCAAGGTAAAGAGCATACACAAAAATGAAAGGTATAGATCTGGTACATAAAAAAATTATTGAGGACTATAAACCAAAATAAACAAAGAGATAAATACCTATAACTGCAAATAAAGTTTGTATACCTCCAGATCTTAAAAATGATGTAGCTAGGGCTACTGGAAACCTTTTCGCATCAAACGAAAGTGGTTCCTCATTGGAACAGATGCTCCTAACGCAATAGAGAAGTCCTCTCGACCCAAAAGCAGTCAGAAACAATAGATCTGGGAAATGACAGTTGGATGCAGTTGTATCGGCTTCAGATTTGGATCAACAACGGATGCGACCCTCGAATAGCTATGATACCATGTAGCAATTTACTGGGTAAGTTCCTCAGATAGAACACCGAAGGACACTGCTCACAAAAAAATCACAATTCAATACACCAGTACTCTTGACGTGGTTAAAACCCTCAAAGAGAGAAACAGTCCACGGCCTAAGCCAACGCGACCACTTAAGGAAATTTATTAATGTAAAAGAAAGAAAATTTACATAAGCTTCTCTCATGAACGATCACTTAAAAAATGACCCTCCATGCTCTTTAAATATAGATCATGGACCAAACGGGTGTTAATCCACGAATCAAGTGTTGGTAATACCGAGGAGAGAATGAATCGTCAGATCACTTCATGTCTAGAACATATCATGACCGTCAGATTGTAAGTTACAAAAAGTACATACTAAAGAAACATGTTTTACATAACTATACACTAGACCAAGTTATACTTAATTATTTCCTATGTGTCGGAATATCCTAACATATGACTGCATTGTTGAAGGGAATTTTTTAGGGGCCAAAAACATAGTTTTGAAGAAAAAGTAAAAAATAAAAAAATAAGGAGAGGGGGTGGAAAACAGGCAGTTGAATAGACCACCCACACCTAGTCACCAACCACCAAGGGATATGGTTGCCGACAGTTGTCCACTTAAGTAATGGGTGAAGACTAGGTTTTGAGAAATCTAGGGCAGTAGCATTAGGTGATTTCTCTTTTACTAGTTACTTATTGTGAATGGCTTTTACTTCTTTAGATTAGGATCTTCTTCCTGTTAGATTATTAGTGTTCTTCTTCATCAAATAGTAAAAAATGCGTGAACATAAATAGACAAGAGACACAACATGTAGGCTATGAGCCAGGGCCAAAACCTCTCACTCTTTGATAGGAAAAACCACACAAATTCTTCTTTTAGAGATTCCAATTGATGAATACCAAGACCAAGACCCTTGACCTATTAGCCACTCGAAGACCAAGCCACTAGTCCTCTTGAATATCTTATCTTCTCGACTCCTCTTCCCATTTGATCTTCTGAGAATTGAAACGTTGACATCACTCAGATCTCATCTAGATCTTTTCTTGTGGGACCTTCTTACTATCATCATCAACGAATTGAAGATGTCCTAGTTGTCTCTACCTTCTCTATATGTGCTTCATCTCCTGTACTGAACCCAAGCACCTGAATTGTACTCAAGAGGGATCTAAAATCCATTTATCACATAACTATAGCCTTCTTCACTGAGTAGGAGACCTGAGATAGAGAGGATTTGATTTTTCTTTGTTGCCATTGTTTATTAGACTTCTTTGTTGTCCTTTCATTAACTTCCTTGCTACTCTTTCCAACTAAGTTCATTTTTGTTTAGAGATTCGAATTGATCTCTATAATACCCAATAGAAGGTTTAGAGAGATGCGAAGATCTGAAATTTCCTTCATTGCCTTTTGTCCTTCGAAATCACAGAAAGACCATCAAACTTCTTCAATGCCTCTGTTCACCCGAAATCTCAAGGGGATGTCTGAAATTCACTACTTCTGTGGAACAAGTCAAGGTCCCTTTATATGGTGGTCAGCCTATGTATATTAGCCGACATGATCTACTGAAGAGATGTGTCTCCAAAATAAGTGAGCTTACATGTGCTTCTATTTATTCTTAAGGCTAACATGAAGAGGAGAGTGTATGCTTGTTGTTGGAGGGCTTTCTAGACATTTTATAGACTCATATACATTGTTATATCCCTAAGAAGGGTTATTCATACATGACATAGCATCTTTGACTCTAATGGAAAATATTAAAGCTCTCAATGGGATGCATCTAAAATAAAATCACTTGCTCATGAAACCCATGAATCAAGGCTTACAAAAATAATTTTATTTTCTTCATTACATCATTTACAAAGGTCACAATTACATGTCATTTTGAAAACTGCACTTAGTTACACTTTTCAACACTCTCTCTTAACTAGGGAGGTGTTCATAATGGTACTTGGTCATTCTCAATCTGAAGAATTTATCATAAGAAGAATTCAGATTTGTAACTCATTTGTATAGCATCATATCAACCAGCGTTGTTATATAGCAGGCCCTTGACTAACAACTCTATCTCTCCACAAGATCAAAGCACAATGATGGTGAGACCAATGATTTATAGACATATTCATCATTGTCTCTCTAAGAACACACCCCACCTGGGTTAACTCAGGATATGTTCCATAAGGACTATTCTTTTCTTAGACTCCCTAGTCCCACAAAGATTATTGTTCCTCCATGACTAGTCTTATTGTTGGATGCTTTATCTCATCATCAAAGAGAACCGGATGCCAAATGATTACACAATCCTCCATTCTATCTTCCTAGGTGAAGAACAAAACGATATGTCTATCTCTCCTTTTCAAACCAGGATGACATATTCCATTAAAGGAATGTACTCATTCCTATAACAAAGGAATGTACCTAAGCTCCCTGCTTAGGAATTTTCCAAGTTTCTTCCAAGTAAGAAACTTAATTTCAGGCTCCCTCTTAACCAGGGACCTATCGCAGCTCCTCATGTGGAGATCCTGAAACAACCAGCTGCTTGAAGAGATCCTTCCTTTGATGTCATAAATTTCTTCTTCATCAAGGAGTCTTCATCCTTGGGAACTTCTACATAGGGCACAAATCATCCATCACTTTTATCCATAAGTTAGTCATGTTCTTAAATCATCAGAAAGTGATCCATTATATTTTCCATCTGGCTTTGATTCACGTCATTCTTCTTTCATGCCATAATTTTCAAAAGGACATTACATCCTTCTATATGGTCTTCTTGGAAGTCATTCACAGATCTTCCCTTTGACAATCCTACATAAGCCCAACCATATGTTAGTTAAAAAACAAGAAATGAGCACTTCAAACCAAAATTACCTTTGTGATGATCTTTCACCATGACATCTTCCTGTAAGTATCAACATCCTGCATGCAGATTGACACATCTCCCACAGATATTCGGTGTCAAGGGTGTTTATCTTTTTCTACCTTCCATCAAAGTCTTCACATCTTTCTAGGAGATATGCTAGTCACATCTTCTTGGACTTCGGATGTTGAATGCCTTCTACCATTTATCATGATCTCTTCATGTCCCTTCACACACTTCATTCTCAGGAGCTTCCAATCAAAGTTCCTCAATCGTATTCAACCACTTCATACTTCATATGAGGACATATTATGTTCATTTCATCTAGTGTGACTCATACCTTCCAAAATTCTTTCATAGGAGGAGATTCCTTTCCTTTGATCATGCTTTAGGTCATCTTGGTTTCTTTCAGCAACTTCCTTGATTGAAAAGATCTTCAACCTCTTGATCTACTTCATCTCTCATGTCATCATACCATCATCCCATGAACTCCACAAATTGGAGTTTCTGATGAAACACTTACTTTCTCTCTAGATCGATGAATCCTCCAATGAGGATTCCATCTCACGTATCCTTATTCAGCAGATGTTTCCCTTTTAAATAGATGTATGATGAGACTTATCTTGGATGACTTCTTCCTTTGATTTTTCAATGAGGTCACCAAGAGCTATATCCTTCAAAGTTGACTATCAGACATCGTTCATGTTTCTTATGGTGATGTCACGAGCTCTTGTTTATAATGCGTCCATGATGCCACGATGCATGTTATTATTTATTATAGCCATATCCTATAAGGTTTAGGAGATATGACAAAAACAAAATTGTGAGGAAGAATATCTCAGTCCATATCATTTACTTCCTCCTTTCTTGGACTTCCTTTCTTTCGCTTCCTCCACTCCTTCGGTGATATGGGCTTCTTTTCTTTCTTTTGATATTGCCCCTTTAAGAAAATTTATCCTGTAAAGTCCATAGTCTTTACTTCCATAACATTAAATCTCAGTTATGCTCTTCTTTCTTTTATGAGGACCAGAATTTTCCAAACTTCCTATCCTGCAAATGTTTGAGACCTTTAACCTTCAACACTTTTGCCCTCAACTTGTCTTCTTCTATCTTGCATAGAAACCTCAAGTTGTTGAATGAGGTAATTTTCTTATCCCCATGGACATTTGTTACATTGTTCATCAATTAACGCATTTAGAACAATTATGATTATCTTCTTATCATTTCTCCTAGATCTTGTAGTTGAGATCTTATGAATATATCCATTCATTCTTTAATACTTTCAATTTGTGTAAATCAGATTTCAGTTGTGACCTTCTTTATCACGCCTTCAGAGAATATTCTTACGAGTTTACCATATACATCTCTTTGATATCTCCAATATTGCCATGTGAGGGGACCTTTCATAAGAATCCCTTTATGTGAATTCAGAGGAGACCCTTTTCGTTTATGTGTTCAATGACTTCACATTCTTCGAGGACTATGTCTATCCTCCTTTTTCATGCAAGGAATTTTGATGACCCAACCAGTGTATGGATCTCCTTCCAAACGCGAAGTCATTTACCAAATTTGATTAAAGAATGAAAGATACTTACTTGACAAGTGAAGATTAAATATTCATCTTGATCACTTTGATGATGGTTGAAGAAGATGTATTTCTTGCTTCCTTGGATGATCTTCTTCAAGGATCCTTCCTTCAATAAGAGGGAACTTGCCTTATAGCTTTGGATATGATGATAATGCCTTCTTACCATTAAGATACTTCAAATTCTCTCGTAGTGTAAATCAGAAATGATTCTAGGATTTCGACTCTCTTTAAGATGATGTGATATTCAGCTTTAAAGTACTTTGAGCTATCTTGCTTTGTATATAACTTGATGAGGGTCTTTGTGATCTTTTGATGATGACTATAGGATCAAAAGCTCTTGCTGTTGTATATTGCTTCTTTGATCTATGGTTATATTTTTCAATGTATATCTTGATATTTTCTTTGATAACCATCGACTTTCTTTGATGCCTTTCTTGAAACTCGATCCTTGAATGTCTCTTTCATTAGATTCCCTTCCTTTGACTTTAGCACCTTAGATATGATACCATGTTGAGAAATTTAGGGAAGTAGCATTAGGTGATTTCTCTTTTATTAGTTATTGCTTTTGAATGATTTTTACTTCTTTATATTAGGATCTTCTTCTTGTTAGATTATTAGTGTTCTTCTTCATCAAACAGTAACCAATGCATGAACATAAATAGACAAGAGACATAACATGTAGGCTATGAGCCAAGGCCAAAACCTATTACTCTTTGAGAGGAAAAAATGCACAAATTCTTCTTCTAGAGATTCCAATTAATGAATACCAAGACAAAGACCCTTGACCTATTAGCCACTCCAAGACCAAGCAACAAGTCCTCTTGACTATCTTCTCTTGTCTTGACTCCTCTTTCTGTTTGATCATCTGAGCATTGAAACAATGACATCATTGAGGTCTCATCTAGATATTTTCTCATGGGACCTTCTTACTGTCATCATCAATGAACTGAAGATGTCCTAGTTGTCTCTACCTTCTCTCTCTGAGTTTCATCTCATGTACTGAACCCAGACACCCGAATTCTACTAAAGAGGGATCTAAATTCCCTTTATCATAGAACTGTAGCCTTCTTCACCGGGTAGGAGACCTGAGACAGAGGGGATCTGATTTTTCTTTGTTACCAATGTTTATTAGACTTCTTCGTTGTCCTTTCATTAACTTCCTTGTAGCTCCTTCCAACTGAGTTCATCTCTATTTAGAGATATGAATTGATCTTTGTAATACCCAATATAATATTTAGAGAGATGCGAAGATCTGAACTTTCCTTCACTGCCTTTTGTCCTTCGAAATCACAGAAAGACCATCAAACTTCTTTGTTGCCTCTATTCACCCGAAATCTCAAAGGGATGTCTGAATTCACTACTTTTTTGGAACAGGTCGAGGTCCTTTTATATAGTGGTTGGCCTATGTATATTAGCCGACATGATCTAGTGAAGTGATGTGTCTCCAAAATAAGTGAGTCGACATGTGTTTTTATTTCTTCTTAACGTTGACATGAAGAGGAGAGCTTGTGCTTGTCGTTGGAGGGATTTCTAGACGTTTTATAGACTCATATACATTGTTATATCCCTAAGAAGGGTTCTTCATACATGAAATAGACTCTTTGACTCTAATGACAAATACTAAGGCTCTCAATGGGATCCATCTAAAATAAAATCACTTGCTCATGAAACCCATGAAGCGAGGCTTACAAAATTAATTTTATTTTCTTCATTACATCATTTACAAATGTCACAACTACATGTCATTATGAAGGCCAAACCTATTTACACTTTTCAACACTAGGTAGGGGTAGCCATCACACAAGGAGGCACTCATCTGACGGTCGACTAGACCATGGCAACAGGAGATTGGGGTAGAGATCAGTTGAAGGTAGTGCAAAGGTAAGGGAACAATAACAATTGAGGTTTTTAAGAGCAGAGGGAGTAGGTGGACCATGGGACAGAGCTATTGAGATATAGATGCTAATAGTTGAAAGAGTGAGGCCTAGTAGATATCAAGGAAAAAGGGTTTCCACCAATAGTTTGGTTCAACTGACGTAAGGGAAAAAAGAGCTAATGGTTGTGGCAAAGGGACCCGTAGGTGGAAAAGGAAATGATAGGGGCATGACACATGTAGATCATTTGTTGAGGTATAAGCTAGTTAGTGACAGTAGCAAGAGGGTTGAGCATGTAGATGCCAAGGAAAAGGCAAACTATTGGAAGAGAATTTGACTACGCGAGTGAAGGTTCTAATGAGCCAAGTCATCTTGAGTGCAAATATACAGGTCTACAGAAGTAGTAGAAAACATGGTGTTTCACAAGATTATCATAATAGTGACAGGGAAACATAAGTTTTCAGGAGAATAACTTAGGCACAGCTGGCATCCTGGTCATGACATAGCCAGATTACACAACAACAAAACAAAATAAAAACCAATTAACCGTCATCCAAGAAAATCGAGCAAGAGTACAACCACATGAGGTAGGCAACACCACCATTTGAATTGTTGTAGACAATTCAAGAAATCAGTGCCATGGTTCAGCGGGAAAGAAGCCAAAGTTAGTAGAGCCACAGGTTGACACAAGCAAAGGGTGAAGCTATCATGAGTTGGGTGCAGTCACGATAGTCAAAAAATTTCAATAGATTTTCCAATTTTAGGATGGCAACAAATAATCTGAGGTTTGAGAAAATGATGGATGGAATTTATAATTTCAGTCCATGGAAGGAGAGGATAATGTTGGTTCTGAAAGGATCCTATGGGAGTTAGCAAACACCCAAGTTACAACTCCTTTAGACACTACAACGTTAGCAGCCCACAAATTGAAATATGTGAAGGCTACACGTATCATCATGGATAGGGTGAAGGATCACGTGATCACTCACATATCAAGGTATAATAATTCTCATGAGATGTGGACTGCTCTTATTGTTGGAAAATGTAATTAGGTTCAGTCTTCATAGTTATTATTGTCAATGTATATTTTATGTAAAATAAAAAAGAAGAAAAAAAATTCAAGCATGGGTTTCATGCTGAAGTCAAATTATTATTTTATTGAATCGTGTTCTTCATGCTCACTATTATTTGTATTAGTCAAAGTCAAAAGCTTATTTATAGCTAGAAAAATATTTTGCAAATATGTAATTTGGGTCAAAATTTCCTCTAGATGTCAAGTTGGCCCTACCCAAAAGACACGTCTATTCAAACCCCTCTGGACAATATAAATACAGGGAGAGTTGAGCTCATTTGGGCATACACCATTCATATGATTGGTTCTAAAATTTAGTAGAAGGAAGGAAGCGTTGAAGTCTAAAATTGACAAGTGAAGAAGGGTTTATCTTAAACTCATATTTGTGGAAGTTTTGCCTTGATGTATCTCTTGTTGAAGATCTATTTTTGATAATGTACATGTTGTTGGTCTCTTGTTGTTGATGATTTTTCTGTGGAAGGAGAGCTTGACTTGGTATTTTGAGGGTTGGAGTCTCTTTATGGTCATGGGTCTTGGATATCGCTTTGATTTATTCTCTAAGAAGAGGATTTTCTAGGTTTTCCCCCTTGTGGGGTTTTTGCCCTGGCTTAGAGCCTATATCTTGTGTTTTTTTTTTTTTTTTTCTTGTGATCTTCATGTTATGTAAATTTGGTAATTGTTTTATGAAGAAAACCATAATTAATATTAATAAGAAGCTAATAAAATTATCAAAGATGAGAAATCTACCCTAATTCATAAGCCTCCTGATTTCTCAACACTTATGAATCTACATCAGAGTGACAATCAAAATAAAATACTAGTGTTAAGAGAGAAGCTCAAGAACACCAAGATGGTTGAATCAGACACAATGGTATCATATAGCACAAGGATTTAGCAAGCCCCTAGATAAGCTTGGAGTTGTTAAGGTAGCCTTTCCATATGAGGAGCTTGCAATGGCAGCCCTGAGTGGATTCTCAAAACCTTGGGCTACTATTGTGATAGGCATTCTGGCATAAGAAAAACTACCAGATTGGAACATATTGTAGCATGACTTCACCTAGAAGGAGATCAGAAAGAAATCATTATTTGAAGGATAACAGAAGATTGGGGATGATGAACCTTGCTCTTCCCAGTTAGGCCATCAAGAGCAAAGATTCAAGCAATAGGGGTGAGAAGTCAACCTCACAACACAAGAAAAAGGAGAACTTGACTAAGGTCAAATGTTTTTCTTGTCATAATATTGGACACTATGCTTCATAATGTTTGAAGAAGAAGAAGGGTGGAAAGGATACACAGGTAACTATAGTTGCATCAGTAGAAGCTTGAGAGCGGTTTTCCAGGAAGTTCAAAACCAAATTTGTACGTATTTCCTACCTTACCCTAAGCAGATTAACAATAGGTATGTGCTTGCTAGATAGGAGCCATAAGACATATGACTTGAGCACATACATTTTAATAGTCTAACCCAATGGGACTTAGAATTGCATCTGGAGTTTGGATTTGATACCAAACATGTAGTGAAGGAAGTTGGAATATTTATATTCCAACTCAAGTCAACGGACAGGATGGAAGTGAAGGACGTGTTGTCGGTGTCGGGACTCAAGTGGAATTTTATCTCAATCTCTATGATGGAGAATAAGGGGTTTTGTATGACATTCTAAAATGAAAGTGTGTTAATCAAACCAGGGGATCTAGCTCTTATGAGGGACATGTCATGGTAGTTAAATAGAGCAACCTATATAGGTTAAAGGGCCATCCTATTTGAGCCACCTTAGTCTCTATGATGGAGAAGAAGGAGTTTTGTATCACATTCTAGGATGAGAAGGTGTTGACTAGACTTGGGGGATCTAGTTTTGATGAGGGACATGTCATGGTAGTTAGAGAGAGAAACATGTATAAGCTAAAGGGCCAACCTATTTAAGCAGTGGCACAAATCATAGCAGTGAAAAATAACAAGGAACAAGTAGCTCTGAAGGTTGAGTAGCCCAAAGGGAGTCAACGTTCATGTTTAGGATGGGAGAAACAGTTAAAAGATTCCTCCAAACTTGTCAAGAAGTTCTCTTGGTACGAGATGACCTTACAAAATGTTTAGGAACGGGAGGCTTCTAAGAACTTAGCCAAGGAAAACGAGACTTTGAGGATGTTTCTATAATAGCCCTAGGTTAAAAGTTCATGTAATAAAGGATAATAAAGGAAAAATAAGACCAAGGTCACGAGACACGTATTCCACGTTGAATGTTGGGAAAAGCAGTATAGTGGGCATCACTTTCAATTTATTAATGGCTAAGGAAATTGGAAAAGGCAAGAAGCATTAATTGGTATTTATTTATGAAAATAAAGGAAAATAGGAGATGAAGGGTCACAGATTTGCATGAGAGGAAAATGAAAGAAATAGAGGCCTCAATGATAAAAAGGCTTTTGAGGATGAGTTCACAACTTTTTGTTAGTTTTTCTTTGGAATTAGTTTCAGAGAGAGAAGAGAACCAAGAGGAGAAAGAAAGCAAGCAAAATAAGGAAAAGTACAAGCAAGGAAATCAAAGGAAAGCAAGGAGAAGGTTGGATCAGCATCTTTAGCAGGAGGATTTTGCAGGTAACAGGTTGCATGTGTGATTTCCTAGCTAAGGTGTACATGAATTTGTTCATTTGGTTCATATGTTGTCATTGACATGGGTTTTTCTAGGTTTCACAATGGTTTCAGCCTTGCTTTATAATTTCATGGATAGCCATGGTATGATGGGATTCAATTTTGGTTAAGATTTGGATTGTCAGAAGGTTTTGGAACAGGGTGAGGTGGTCCCAGGAAAATTCCCAAGGGTTGGGGGTGGAGATGGTTTTCTATGGGAAGCCTTCGACAAGTGGGTGGCGAAGGAATTTTGAGGCATCCAAGCTTGTTTTTTTTTTATCTCTTATCCAGTTTTGGCGAGATCGTGATAGTTTGAGGGTGGAGGACGTTTAACCTCTGGATTCTCTTGGTTTTTATGCCTTGGTTTATCCCAAGAGATCCCACATTCATGCTTGAAATATGGAATGGGGGTGATTGGCTGGAAGAAAGATGTGGTTCATCCCAATCTATGGTCGGGTGGTATGTGGAAATCCCTGTTGAAAAGTAACTAGGTTTGTTCTTCATAATGACATGTGTAACTTTGATTTTATGTAATTGATGAGAAGAAGCAAAATAAAATTATTATTATGCTTGTCACATCAGTTTCATGAGCAGGGAATTTTATTTTAGTATGACTCTCATTGCGAGTACTTATGATGGGTCATAAAATCAATTTGAGTCTATGTCATGTATGAAGGACCCTTCTTGGGCATATTACACTTATGTATGAATCAATAGGATTGTCAAGTAGCCCTCCAAGACAAGCACAAGTCATCCCTCTTCAAGTCAACTTCCATAAGTGACATCATGTTGACCTAACCATTAAATGGAGACACAACTATTCATAAACTCATGTCGGCCTATTTCATGGACAAACAACTATATATATATATATATTTATATATATATTATATATATATATATAATATATATATATATATTACATGTAAGGAATTTGCATCAAGCACAATCAAGAAGTTCAGATCACCTTTGAAATTTGGATGACTATTACAAAGACAAGTTCGGATGACAATTGCAGAGATAAGTATTTTCGGTAAAGGAACTCGGATAGGTGATCTTAACTTCGGTAATATCACAGTAAACAAACTTCAGTGTTATCACAAGCTCATTGTTACCACAGTAACCAAAGTAACCACGTTTTTGATGCTACATTTTGGTGCTATCACATGTATGGTTCAGTGCTCTTTCAATGAGAATATTTTGGTGCTACTATAGCAAGGATTTTTTAGCATAGAAACAGTGACAAAGTCTCACCACAGTGCCACAATCTCAGTGAAATCTCAGTAAAGGATTTTGGTGCCATCTCAAGGTCAAGGTCTTGGTGCTATCTCAAGGAGAAGGTATTGGTACTATCTCAAGAAAAAGTCTCGGTGCTACCACAAAGGGCAGTGACTTCATTTCAGTGTTGTGACTTCAATTTTGGTGTTATTGCAGAAGGAGAGGTTCGGTGTCATTGCAGAGATAAACTCAATGACCACAGGATTCGGTACTATTACAGTGACCTCAATTTGATGTCATCACATGACCACAGTGATCTCATACAGTGCGAAATCTAAAGCTTAAGTGCAGTATAAGGAACCGAAAAAGAGTAAACAAGAAAGTGGAAGAAGACTTGCGTCTTGGTCTTGGAGTGGAAAATAGGTCAAGGGTCTTGGTCTTGGTATTCATCAATTGGAATCTCTATAAGAAGAATTTGTGTGGGTTTTCCTCTCAAGGGGTGAGAGGTTTTGGCCCTAGATGATAGCCTATATTTTTTGTCTCTTTTCTCTTTATGGTTTGTGCATTGGTAGTAGTTTGATGAAGAAGAAAAATAGTAACCTAAGTAAAAGAAGATCCTAATCTAAAGAAGTAAAAAGTACTCACAAGTACCCACAAGTAGTTACTAATTGAAGAGAAATCACTTAATTGTTATGCCTTAGATTTCTTAATAGTCCCTGACTTGGTTGGCTTTGCATATGTATTTAACATTTATTTGCATAATATGTTTAACGAGCACATATACTTGTTATTATGTTGATTATATGGCAGATTTTTCATGGTCCTTATTATGGTTATATGTTGGTTACAAGCATGGTTCTCAGATGTGCTCTAGTTTTGGCTCGTGTTCATGATTTGACAAGCTAATGATTCATTGATGAATGCAAGAGCTAATAAGAGTTATTTCAGTTATTAAGAGAGGGTATTAGACCTTCTCGATGATTCTCAAATGAGGTTCAAACGCTTAAGATCAAATACACATTCATGACCTATAACTCACATGTTCACCATATGTTTGACGAAATGATTGTCATGGTTAGGCTTGGTTAGGTCAAGTTCTTGTTGAAGTTTTGCATGAATATCTGTGATTATGTCATTTATCATTCTAAAAAGTTACAGGAAATTTTGGGCAATGGTCTAGAGACTAACCTAGAAAAGTGGCTCAGAGCTTGATACAGTGTTGAAGAATCTAAGGCAAGATGATATTAATGATTCTTCTAACTGTGATAATTGTTTGTGATGTCTTTTTATTTATTATGATTGTCTTCTTCTTATTGTTATAGTGTGTTCTTCAATCATCAAACAACTACCAAAACAAGAAGAAAAACAAGATACAAGTACACAAGATGTAGGCTCCAAGCCAAGGCAAAACCTCTCCTCTTTAGAGGAAAACCCTTCAATCTCTTCTTATAGATTCTTTATTGATGAATACCAAGACCCTTGACCAACACCGAAGCCCTTCCAAGGCCAAGATCAGCTTCTCAAGAATGTGCTTGCTTCACTGCTTTCCAACCCTAGCAGAATCTCTTCTGGAAACACTACTTCGTTCTCCAGCCACAAATTTCGGCCCTAATTGCAGATCTACAACTTTACCCCCCTGGCAACAACTTCTACTTCACACATGTGGACTAGAACTACTTCTTCTTTGCCTCCAGTTGCCTCGCTTGACCTAATTTTTTTTCTAGATATAGAAGGGGACTTTGTTGGCCCTTCCTTCAACTCTTTTTCACTAGATCAGTCCTCCTCAATGAAACCCTAGCCCGACAGCAGAAACCCTAGCAAAAAACCGCAAAATTTCAGCCCTCTTTGCATGTGTGGAGAGAAAGAGAGAAAGAGGAACCCAAAACACTTCTTCTCTTTCTTCTTCCTTCTTCGCTTTCTCTTTTTGGCTTCTTCCTTCGCATGAGAGAGAGAGGAATGAAATGTGTCCAAATGAGGTCGAACTGTCTCCTATATATAGGTCTTCCAGGGGTACGAATTCCAGCTTCTAGGCTGACTTGGTCTTGTTAGGCTCAGTAAAATAGAAAAATAATTCTTTTTAAAATTTACAAGATGCCCGATGGGGTCTTAATATTACGACAATGTCCCTATTTGACTTCTTGACCTAGGAAAATCCTAGAAGCACTTTCAGTTAGTGCTTGACCTATAAAAAAAAATTATTGGGCAAGAAACCCAAGCTTAATAATAATAATAATACTCATTTTTATTTCTTTTACAAAATACAAGAATCAAAAGTACATTTCATATTTGTGAAGACCGAACCTAGTTAAACTTTCCTCAATGCTCCCTCTTACCTAGGAAGGTATTCATAAATGGTACATGGTTATTCTCAATACTGAAGAGATCTCATAAGAAGAGTCAGACTAGTAATCCATCTATATAGCATCATTATAACCGACATTGTCACATAGCAAGGCCTTGATTAACAACTCTATCTCTCAATAGATCAGAGCATAATGTTGGTGAGACCAATGATCATAGACACCTTCGTCATTGTCTCTCAAGATACATACCAACCCGGGTGTTCACCAAGTATGACCTTCTAGAACTATTCTTTTCTTAGGTCCCCAGTCCTCAAAGAATAGTGTTCCTCTTGCCTACTCTTATTTTGGATGTCCTAACACATCCTCAAAAAATATTGGATGCCATATGATTACTCAATCCTCCATTTTGTCTTCCAAAATGAAGACAATAATGATGTGTCTATCTCTCCCTCTCAACTATGGAAGATATGTCAACCAATCCAAGCTGGTTTCTAAAATACACAAGCTTCTTATTGGGAAGATATTTTGTCAAAATATCAGCAGTTTGATCATTGGTGGGGATATACTCCAACTTCAATATACCATCTTGTACCAACTTTCGAATGTTGTGGTACTTCTTGTTTATGTGCTTCGTCTTTCCATGAAATAATGGATCCTTAGATAGTCTTATACAACTAGTATTATCACAATGTATTATGGTAGGATCCAACGGTCCTACAAATAGATTAGATAACATCTTACTTAACCCAACCGCTTCCCTGCTCACTTCACAGATTGCAATGCACTCGGCCTCAGCGCTACTCAAAGCCATTATCTCTTGTTTTCTACTCATCCAAGAGCCCATGTAGGATTATTTAATTAAGGCTTCTGTGATCCATATCAAGCTAAAACATCCTCCTGTAGTGATTCTTCCATCCTTCTCGTTGCCTCCCCAATCAGAATCAGTAAATCCTTCAAGATGAACATGTTTTCCTTTTTCACACTTCAGGTAGTAATGTACAGTTCCCTGCAAATATATCAGTATATGTTTGCTAGTATTCCAATGATCATGTCTTGGCTCCATTTGAAATTGACTAAGAACATTTACTGCAAAACATCTATTTGGCTGAGTATTCACCAGATACATCAAGGAGCCAATTAGTTGTATGTACTTAGTATGATCCACTGGACTAGATTAAGAATTCATTAACATTTTCAAGTTTGTGATCATCAAAGTTGTCATTGGTTTGCATTCCATCATATCAAACCTTTTCAATAGCTCAATCACATACTTTCCTTGTCCTAGGAAGATTTCATTCGGTTCCTTCCATACTTCTAGTCCCAAATAATAATGCATAAGTCCTAGATCCTTCATCCTTCATATCAAATTCAGCTACTAGCATTTTCTTAAACTCTTGAATTCTTTCTAAATTACAAGCTAATAGAAGATCATCTACATATAGAATAATGATGACAGGTTCATCATTCTCTACTTTGATGTATAGATTGGGATTTGTCGTGCTTTTCCTTAAACCCAACCTTTGCACGTATGCAACCATTCTAGCACACCATGCCCTAGGATTTTGCTTGAGGCCATAAAGTGCCTTCTTCAATCTACAAACATGAGTTTCTCTATCCTTTACCTCGAATCCTAGTGGTTGCTCTATGTAGACTTCTTCATCTATGGTACCATTCAAGAATGTTGTTTTGACATCCATTTGATGTACCTTCCAACCCATTGATGCTGCTAGAGATATCAGAGATTGGATCACCGTATACCTTGTTGTGGGAGCAAAGGTTTCTTCATAGTCAGTGCCTTCTTCCTGAGAGAAGCCTCAAGCCATGAATCTAGCCTTGAATTTATCTATGCTTCCATCTATAGCGTGCTTGATCTTATACAATCACTTAGAGGTTACCACTGATTCGTTTTCTAGCCTTGGGACAATTTCCCAGACTCCATTCTTCATAATAGATTGGTATTCCTCATTCATTCCATTCTTCCATTCTCGGTGTTTGGCTGCTTCTTCGAAAGTGGAAGGTTCATTTTCAATGAGCTTCGACATGTATGCTTCATATCCTGAGTATCTTTTCGGTTTCTTGCTCTCCCTAAATGTTCCTCTTACAGTGTGACCTTTTGCTTCTTGAAGTGTAGAAGTTAACCAATTAGGTCCCTTTTTTCCTTTAGGGAGAGAGATTGGTTCATTGGGACCTTCTTCATGATGAGAGACTTCTTCTTCCTTATTAGCTTCTTCCTCAAACATAGGAAGATCCTCCTCATCAAAATCGGATGGAAGATCTTTAAATTTATTGAAGGCAATTTTCTCATCAAAATTACATCTCTGCTTACTTCTATTTGATGTCCTTCCTTTATGTAGATCCTATAAGCCTTGGAAGAGTTGTTATATCCAACAATTATTCATTTCTTTCTTGCGAGATCTAGCTTCATTCTCTTGTCCTTGGGAATGTGAATATATACAGGACACCCAAATATTTGGAGATGATCAATATTTGGTTTCTTCCCAATGAAGACTTCTTCTGGAGTAATATTGCCAAGTGACCTGTGAGGATTCCTATTTTGAATGTATATTGTAGTCTTTTTTGCTCCTCCCCATAGGAATTTCGGTAGATCTTGATCATGGATCATAGTCGTAACACTTTCTTCTATAGCTCTATTCTTTCATTCAGCTACTCCATTATGCTCGGGATTGTATGGAACTATAAGCTCCCTCTTAATCCCAACCTCCTTACAGAAAGCAATGAGTTCTTTGGAAGTATACTTGCCTCCATTATCTGACCTTGGAATATTTATCTTTCTTTCTATAAGATTTTCTACCTCTGCCTTGAATTCTGGAAATTTTATGAATACTTCGTCCTTAGATTTAAGTAAATAAACCCAAGTTTTCCTTGAATGATCATCAATGAAAGTAACATAATATAGATGACCTCCAAGTGATTTAGACATGGGACCACATACATCAGAGTGGATGAGATCTAGAATCTCTTGAGCTATGGATGTACTATTTGCAAATGGTTTATTTGCATTCTTTCCCAGAGCACAACCTTTGCAGACTCCTTCGTGGTCTTCTTTGAGATTTGGTATCCCATTTACAATGGAGTTTAGAGTTGGTAAGATCTTGTAATCAATATGGCCCTATCTTCTATGCCAAAATTCATGGACTTATCTCAATGTGGACGAGTGCTTGATTTAAAGGAGATGAGAGTCTGTAGAGTCTTCCTTCTCGAACTCCAATGGTTCTAACTTTTTCAATGTTAGAATCTTTAGCCCAAACCACTACTTTACCATCTATAAAAGCAACTATATCTCCTTTTTCTTCTAATCATGAAACATAAATAATATTTTTGCACAAACCTAGAACATATAAGATGTTGTTGAGATGAATGTTACCTCCTCCTTCTAGCTCAATTGATGTAGATCCAATGCCTTTTACTGGATAGCTCTTGTTGTCACCAAGCTCCACAGAGTATGAGGACTTCTGTTTAGATAGGGTTTTGAGTTGCTTGTGATATCCAGCCATGTGTCTTGAAGCTCCACTATCTATCACCCATATATTTTCATCTTGAAATGTTTCAATGAGGGCTAAGAACAATCCTTCATTCTTTGAAGATATGAGATCTTTGGAAGCGAAGAGACTATTTCATACTTCCTTGAGACTTTGCTCGATGAGAATTTTTAGTGATGAACACTTCTTTTCAAGCTTCTTCATAATGTGGTTGACCTTCTTCATGCCTTGTGCGAACCATGGCTCTAATACCATGTTGAAGAATCTAAAGCAACGTGATATTAATGATTCTTCTAGCTATGATAATTGTTTGTGATGTCTTTTTACTTATTATGATTATCTTCTTCTTATTATTATAGTGCGTTATTCAATCATCAAACAACGACCAAAACAAGAAGATCAACAAGATACAAGTACACAAGATGTAGGCTCCAAGCCAGGTCAAAACCTCTCCTCTTGAGAGGAAAACTCTTAATCTCTTCTTATAGATTCTTTATGGATGAATACCAAGATCCTTGACCAACATTAAAACCCTTCCAAGACCAAGATCATCTTCTCAAGAATGTGCTTGCTTCAATTCTTTCCAAACCCAACAGAATCTCTTTCAGCAATACTACTTCGTCCTCCAGCCACAACTTTCTGGCCCTAACTGTAGATCTAAATCTTCACCCCCCCGGTAGTAGCTTCTACTTCACATGTGTGGACTAGAACTGCTTCTTTTTTACATCCAGCTGCCTCGCTTGACCTAATTTGACTTGTGGATCTAGAAGGGAACTTTTTTGGCCCTTCCTTTAGCTCTTTTTCACCAAATCAAACCTCCTCAACGAAACCCTAGCCCGACAGCAGAAACCCTAGCGAAAAAACTACAAAATTTCAGCCCTCTTATTCGCACATGTGGAGAGAAAGAAAGAGAGAGGAACCCAAAACATGTATTCTCTTTCTTCTACCTTCTTCGCTTGCTCTTTTATGCTTCTTCCTTCGCATGAGAGAGAGAGGAATGAAATGTGTCCAAATGAGGTCGAATTGTCTCCTATATATAGGTCTCCCAAACGAATTCTAGCTTCTAGGCCGACTTGGTCTTGGAAGGCTCAGTAAAATACAAAAATAATTCCTTTTACAATTGACACGATGCCCGATGGGGTTTTCATATTATGACAATGTCCATATTTGACTTCTTGACCAAGGACAATCCTAGAAGCACTTTCAATTAGTGCTTGACCTATAAAACAAATTTCTTAGGCAAGAAACCCAAGCTCAATGAGCTATCATTCATATTCTATCAAATTTAGTCCTGATGATGGACCCCCTTTGGGGTTTGAAACGTCGACAGAATGAACATAATACTATGGATAATCCGGATCATGCTACTCCACTAATAATAATTATTTTTCTTTCTTTTACAAAATACAAGAATCAAAAGTACATTTCATACTTATGAAGGCCGAACCTAGTTACACTTTCTTCAACAGACCGCACCCTCTGCACTGGAGATTTTGGTCTATAACCATAGGGAAGAAGGATTGTGCATGCAGTTGGAGGCCTATAACCACACCCTTGACTTGCCATGCATGCAGTTGTGGACCCAAATCAGTGAAAAAGCAATCCAGCTTAGGGATTGGGCACTTGGGGTGGTTGTTTTGCTCCTAGGTGGTCTGTAACCCCTGAGGAAGGTGAGAAAGGCTTAATTTTGTAGACTCCACTTCCTTAACTGGAATTTGGAGGTCGAGTCATGTCATAGAGGCACTCCACTTCACATTTACTTAGAGGGCTTGTAAAAGCAAGTAAATGTGGGGTGGCAATGTTACAGTTTCTAGACTAGATGTTAGGGACAACTTCTAGTTCAGAGGGAGTAGCCATGGTAATGGATGCAGTTCCAAAATCAAAGTCAATTCTAGGTGGCAAAAGTACCTCTCGCTAAGAGGGAGTGCTGATGTTTTTAACTCAGTTGGGTACTTCTACATAGACCTAAGTGTTTAGGTGTATGGAAATTGCCCAAGATCTCCTTTAAACACTTGATTTAGTGTGTGCAAGTTGTACTTGTAACTTAGCCTAAGTTAGACTTAAGAAAAACACATAATTATTATGTTGGCTTATTGAGTAAAAATAAACTTAGGAAAAGTAAATTAATTACTTTAATGATTATGTTTTTATATAAGCCCTTAATCTCAGGTGAGGTGAGATCTAATCTTAGTCGTCAATCACTTTGGAGATTACGGTTAGGAATTTAGCTCAATATAAAGTTATAAAAGCAAGGCTAAGAAGAGAAATACACACCATACAACAACACAAGATTGCAACAAACATCTCCGTGAGTATGTTGGGTTCGAGGAAGGGGACAACAAGAATACCCAATCAACCAAGGCGGGCTTGATTAGTTGGATCAAATCTAGTTGTATTGTTTCCTCATTTGGGCATTTTCCCAAGATGAGAGCCTAAGTTTTGAAAGTTAATGAAAATTTGTGAATGGGTAGTGTTGTCGCATAGAATGTCTAGGCACTGGGACAACAGCTTAGATCGGGGGTTGTCACCCTGATCCTCAATCTCTTCGTTTAAGTTATCTCCTAATAGAAGACTAATGGAGGTAGACCCTATGGAAATGGAATGAAGGAGAACTAGTTATGAACTAACCAGTTCAGGAGACACAGTGAAGCGACCAAGTACTTGTTTTATATTTAGCAAGACTTATAGGATTCGATTAGATCTAGACAATTGAGAGAAGTGCCTTATGGAGTCAACTATCTCGCTAGGAAATTTAGGACCAAGTAATTGATGAGCAAATGTTGCTTGGATGAATTACTATCTTATATGAAATGCAAATCCTAAAACTAAGGTGAGATATAGGAATCTTGGTTAATTTTAGTTAAATGCATATTCTAAGTTTATACCCTTTAATCCTTTCTATATCGAGCCTGATTTCATAGAGTGGCAGAGAGAAAATAAGGTGAAGCACACTAAGGTGTGATTAACGATACCTCTCCTAAAATCTAACATACCTTATGCGTTTAGCGCTGCAGAGAGTTTTGGCTTTGACGACAGTGAGGTCACCGTTTTCAATACTATTAAAAGCAGACTTCTCAAGCAAAGATGGATGGGTACTTATTTTTCTATCGACCAAGCTTATGCTTAAAAGTAAATTTTAATTGTGTAGGACTAACTTAATATGCAAATGCACGAGGTGATTAGAAATGAGATGAAGCTAAATCAAAGATTGAAAGTGCTTATGCCACGATCTATTTCTGAGTTATAAGCCAAAGTCTTTAATCGCCCAAATAGATATTCACTTCACTAAACTGAAAGATAAACTTCTCAACGATATGTTTAAAATATTACAATATAATACCCAATTAAATCACAAGCTTAACACTTTAATTTATCTAGATTCTTTCCAATGCAATTATAACTCAAAAAGAACAAAATCCTCTTCACAATTCTTTAATATCAATGCCAATTATATAGATGTTCAAAAATACTCAGTTTAGGGAACAAAAGATATGCAATTTACCACAATTCCATGAAAGAGTACTTAACAATTACTTGAAAAATTCTCAAAGATTTAATATGCAATAAATATCGAATAACTCAAGTAATTCAACCATGCTTAGAGTTACTTAAAAAACGAGCAATCTCAATAAATGTCAAGCACAAAAATATTTGAAACCCAATGTTAATAATTATAAAACTTAGCATGCAAAGACTTAAGCACTTAAACTTTGAAATTTAATTACCATGAAGACCCATGAAATTCAAATGCTAAACACTTCAAGCAATTCCATAATTAAAATGATTTTCTTAAGTGCCTCAATCCAAAAAAAAAAAAAAATTCCTATAGTCAAACTTTAGAGATAATTTAAAAATATTTAAATGTGCCTTTACTATAGAAGAAAAAAAAAATTACACCACAAAAACCCCAAAAATGAACTTTAGATTTAAAAAAATTATATTATTTCTTTGGCAAATTTAATGTGATAAATTATCAAAGAGATTTAGAACAGTCGGTGAAAGAGCGCGTTGTTAAGGCGCTCCATAAGCAAAGGTCACCGGTTCTAGTCTCGCCGATACCAAAAAATATAGCATGGTTTCCGCTGGTGCGGCTCACGCCGGGTGCGATCCCCGGGTGATTTTGACAGCGTAGACGCCCCTAAGTCGTGGCCTCTGAGCCACAGGGTAAGAGTGATTTTCAGGATTCACCCTCTTATCAACCAAAAAAAAAAAGTTAATGTGATAAATTTTATGAATAAAAAGTAAAATTTTAATGTGCCAATTATGAGAATCAAAAGGTTTTAATTAATTAAAATTTAAAATGCCACATAAAAAAAAAAAAATTTGAAATGTTGAAGGCTTAAAAAATTTCTTTTAGATTTAATTCTTTTCAAACATCAAAAACCACACTAAAAATGAAAATCGAAATTTTAAATCTTTATTTTTTTAAAACCCAAACAAAATCAGAATCAAAAATCAAAAATCAAAATAAAAAAGAGAAAATTAAAAAATTGGATTTCTTCTTGTTTTTTGAACTTATAAAAATAAACAGAGTATGGAAGGAAAGTCGAAAAAGGGAATCGAGAGAAATGTATGCAGGTAAGAGCGATGGCAAAGAAGAAATGCAGGTCGAAGGATGGATGCTAAGATGAGGGAGCAACGACGGGCGAGGGTTTATAGGTAGAAAAAGAGGGAAATGCGAGCATTGAAGGGAAAAAAGGGAACGCGGGGTGAAGGATAAGGAGGCGGAAGGAAGAGCGAGGAGATGGGACGTGGAAGAGGGAGCAACGACAAGTGAAGAGGAGGATCAAGCTAGGGTCGCGGGTAAAGAAAGATGCAGAGAGGGGCAGAGAGGGCGAGGGAGCTCGAGCAGCCGACAAGGACACTGACGGGAGGGAAAATGCAGAGAAAAGAAAGAGGAGAAACCCACGCGGAAGAAGGGAGAGCCAAGGAGAAACTGCAAGGGTTTGCAGAGAAAAGAAGAACTAGCGAGGGAGAGAAACACATAGATAATGAAGGCTATCAGCAAAAACGCAGAGAAATCAAGCAGTGAATTTGAATAAGATGAAGAAAAGGCAGCGAGGTGAGGGAAAAATGCAGAGAGTGAGGCCTAGAACTTCAAAAGAAATTGCCAAGAAATTTATTTAAAGATCTCAGAGAAATTTTATGAACCCCAGATTTAAAATTATTTCCTACACACAAAATATTTCTAAGACAAGATCTTGCTCTCTAGAGCCTAGATCTATCTCAAATTTTGAAAAAATGAGATCAACATCTACAAAATGAAAAACAAAAATACCCAGATCCCGATATATACAAAAAAACTAAAAAAAACCCCAGAAACCGAAGTTAGAAAAATCTTGAGATATATAAAAAATATTTACAGATCTATGCACAAAGGTTGCATATCTATCAGATATGAAAAGTATGAGTCCAACTTCGCTCTCAGATCTGATTATCTAAGGGTCTTCCTAGCTAGATCTATCAAAATTTCCACAAAATATTTTTTAAAAATGTCTTTTCAAAGAGGTACTAACCCAAAAACATCATGCATAAAAAAATTTAATTGTTAGATAGATCCCGAAGCTTATATGAGGTAGGCTCTTCAAAAAATATGTGTTGAGAGTTGGTTGGTCTAACCGAAGACTATCCTCAAACGTTCAATGGAAACCTGAGAGATGTTCTACAAACACTAGATCAACCGTCAAACCAAGTAGAGAAATAGAATAAGAATAAAATTATGAAGAAATAGAAACACTTGTTAATTCAATCAAAATTAAAAATGTTACCCTAAATCCAACAGACTGAGTAAAATCATTGTATTCAAATTGTTCTAAGAAAGTTATTGATTGATAGTTTTCACATAATATTAAGCATTAATTAAAACAATGTTACCATAGATTCATGAAGAGGAACACCACCGAAAATTGAAACCCCAAAGACTTGCATTTATTCCAAAAAAAGACAAGAGAGTTTGAGAGCTTAGTACACGATTCAAATATCAGATGAAAATAGACCAACACTGACCTTTAATTTATAAATAAATTCTCCAATGGCTAGTTCGTTTGATCTCCGTCAAAGTAATCTCGATCATTGAAAAATATTTGATTATCTTTTAATCTTGTTTGTCGAATTTTATTTTATTTTTAAGAATTTCGAATTTTTCATTTAATTCTTTTTTAATTAACTCAAAAATAATAATTTTGATGTCGAGTTAATTACCTAAGAAATTTGACTTTAATTTAATTACCAAGGTCCAAAGGTCCAAGATCACTTAAAATTTTCAATATTCCCTTGGCTGAGGACCTTTAAAAAATTATATTTTTAAGACCCACAAATTTTGTCTTTGGAGAATTTAGATTTACCTAAGACATAAAATTAATTAAATTTATGGATTAAGATTTTTAATTTAATTTAGTCACAAATTTGAATTAATTAACTTACGAGGGGATTAGTTATTTTTCCAACCCTCTAATACTTAGCCATGTTGTCTAATTATGAGGCACCATGCACTAAATATTTTTTACATCAAAATTTTACATTTTAATACATGAAGGGGGAAACTCGTTCATTATAGACTGATCCAAATGGATCCTAAAACACTCTCTAAGTTTTCATGAACTCTTTAAAAATTATGCCAAATATTAAAAAGTCTTATAAAGATCAAGTTATCGGAAGGAATCCTTAGACAGTTGCAATGGCGATCAGCATGGATCAACGAGGGTTGTCGATCTAGCGCGTAGAGTGGCAAACCATGGTAATGCACACTGACACCAACCAACAAATGCAGGGACAAATTTAAGCATTGGAAGTAGTTTCTGATATGCGACTAGCGCCAAGTCGTTAATTGCATATCGCATGGCAAACCTCTCAGTGAAGAGAAGCCCCAAGCGCCTGGACTCGAAATAACTATAAAATGCAGAAAATAATGTTTCGGTTTTGTTGGAGCGGGATTCCACAAAACTAGCAGAATATCGGAGGGGCTTCGAGCAATAAGCAGTTTAGACCGAGTTATGCCTGATGCCACACAGCGATCGCCACGCGTCCCAAGGAAGAGAGAGAGAACCGCTCACATTGGACAGGTAAACATCATGTTACTTAGCCACCCAATATGAACGATGATCGTCGGATCTGGGGCCCCCAAATCAACAACGAAGACACATTTCGATGGATGACCAGATTTGACAAGGTTATGAAATGAGATCACATAGGATTTGAAGTCCGATATGGACGATGCGTTGGCAGAACGTCGTATTTCGCGAGCATTCTTGGAGTTAACGGAAGAAACGGTCATTTCAAATATGTCCAAGAGAACTGACACTCATCCGTTATGAAATAGGTGGCCACCTCCCTGTGAGGCGTTATATAGTGACTGATTACGCATGACAGAGGGTTTCAAATGGACAAAGGCAGGGGAACCGAAAAGTCGGGAAGCGGAAATGAACAGTCAAGAAGCGGATTGGCTTTACAGCCATAAACTGAGAGAGAGAGAGGCAAGCAGTAAGCAAAGAGCAATAGGCAGTAAGGTGAAAGCAGAGAGAAGCAGCCGAGCTGACCTACAGAAGAAAAGGCAGCATCGAGCCAAAGTTAAGACAGAGACAGAGAGAGTCAGAGAGTGTGCACTCTAGAGAAGGCTTGAGAGGTTTAAGCGCACTCCTCTATAATGCCTGTCATGTATGAATCTCAGATTGGGCTCATACTACTGCGACCAATAGAGGTCAAGAGTTCAGTGAGGGGAGTCTGTGTACTCCAGATACTTGAGGAATCCAAATAAAGTCTTACTGATTTGTATCTGTTGAGTGAGACTCAAATTGAGCTCACTGTTTTCAAAACTCTGCTTTGAAAACATAATAGAGAGGCCACCACTAAACACTGGACCGGGAGACGTAGCCCAGGAATATTGGTTGAAGTCCTTATTAAACTTGTTGTGTTTATATGTTTGCATGTTATGTTTCTTTCACTGCTTCATTGCATGTGTATTTCACAATCTTATCGATCCGTTGCATAAAATAACATAGGTACATCCATGCACATGAATTTGTAATACCTTATTAATTGTCTTAGATCAATTCCAGATCAAGTGGTATCAGAGCTCTAAGTTGCTAAGGTTAGACAAGCTTGAGTTGGATTTTTTTTGTTGAATGCTAACTAGGATAAAGTTTAAATTAGGAGAAGGAGAGTTGGTTGAAGCTAACCCAGAAATTGGAAGAGTTTATCCTAGGAAGAAAATGTCAGAAGAAAGTCCCTTGGAATCAGAGTCCCAGTTCATGAACAGTTTCATGACCATGAGAGCCATGGTAGAAGAAATGTATAGAGAATCTAAGAGAGGTAGAGGTGAAGAGTCATCAACCTCCAAACAAGATAAAGGAGTAGAAGAACTTCTTCTAGTTGCCCCCCCAAAAGGCAAAGGAAAAGAAGAGAATCCCTCTCCACCATCTCCCCCATCATCACCTTCATTATCATCTTCTTCACACAAAGAAAGCCCTGAAAAGAAAAAGAAGAAACCTTCTTTGATTAAATTAGATGTGAAGTTTGATTTGCCAATTTATGACGGAGAATTGAATGCAAAAAAGCTAGATAACTAGATTAGACAGATTGATGTATATTGTAGAGTGCAGAACATCAATTCAGAAAGGAGAAAGATTCAACAAGCTAGTCTACGCCTTGGAGACACCGCCCTGGTATGGTGGGAAGGCAGGACACAAGCATTGGAGAAAGTTTATTGCTAACGTTTCCTTGATTGCAGCACCCTTACATGCTTTAACAGGGTTGAACAAGGTGTTTCAATGGGAAGGCAAACAGCAGAAAGCCTTCGACACCTTAAAAGAAAATATTAGTACAACATCAGTACTAGCATAGCCCGATCTTCAAGGACTCTTTGAGATTGAAATGGATGCCAATGATTATGCCATGGGAGCAGTGTTGATGCAGCATCGTAAACCCATATGTTATCATTCTGAGACATTTAATTTTGCAGTAGTTAATTATCCCACATATGATAAAGAATTGTATGCATTAGTACAGAGTGTGAAAAAGTGGAAACATTATCTAATGGGCAAAAAGACAGTTATATATATTGATCATCAACCACTTCAATATTTACACTCTCAAACAAGAAGTTGTAGCAATCAAACACTATAGGTGGATGGGTTTTCTACAATAATTTCATCTTGTCATCAGAGATAAAAAGGGCATACACAATAAAGTTGCAGATATGTTGTCTAGACCAATCATAAATGCATCCACTATACTTAAGCATAATTCAGTATTGCATGAAAGCTACATTGAACAATATGCTCAAGATATAGATTTTAAAGATGTATATGCAACTTTAAGTCATGGCAAACAAGTAGAAGAATTGGATTATCATGTTAAGGACCAACTCTTGTATCATTTTGGGAAACTATGCATTCCACAAAATAAAAGAGTAAAGATAATTTGAGAGGCACACACTTCCCTAATATCAGGTCACTTTGGTGTAAGTAAAACAGTTTCACAACTACAAAGATTTTGTTATTGGCCAAAAATGAATGAGACAGTTTCTAGATATGTAAGAGGGTGTACCATGTGTGCTAAAAGCAAGCCCAACAATAGAAAACTAGGCATGTACACTCCACTACCAGTTCCTTCTCATCCTTGGGAAAGTGTTTCCATGGACTTTGTTGGAGGACTGTCTAAATCTAGGAAAGGTTATGACTATTTATATGCTGTTGTGGATAGGTTCAACAAAATGTGTTTTAATACCTTGTAACAAATAGATTACAGCTGAACAAACTGCAAAGTTATTCTTTTAGCATGTATGGGTTCATTTTGGATTACCCACTTCCATAATATCTTATCAAGATACCCGATTTGTTGGGAAATTTTTGTCCAGTTTTTGGGAATTGATGGACACCAGGCTGAAGAAGAGCACAACTTTTCGTCCACAAATATATGGCCAAACAGAAGTGGTCAATAGGACAGTGATCCAATTGCTCAAAGGCTATTGCGACAAGCATCCAAAAATCTGGGATGAAAATTTATGTTATGTGCAGCATGCTTACAACCAAGCTAAACATTCTTCTACACAGAGATCTCCTTTCGAGACCTGTTTTGGTTTCACACCAAGGTCTCCCTTGGATTTTGTCTTTGGTAAAGACATAGCAGTTGATCGACACAGTGATGTGGACAAGGCAACAAAGTTCATTGAACAAACCCAAGATATTCACCAGGCAGTGTAGGAACAGCTGGAAAAGAGCCAAGCCAAGTACAAGGCAAGGCATGACAAGCATCAGATGGAGCATAGTTTCCAAGTTGGTGATCAAGTTTGGTTGTATATCAGCAAAGACAAAATGCAAGGTGAAGGTAAGAAGTTGAAGCTAATAAGGTATGGACCTATCAGGATACTTGAGAAAATTGGTGAGAATGATTTTCGCCTTGACTTACCAGCTTACATGCACATCTACTTAGTTGTTAATGCAGACAACGTGAGACTATTTCAACCTTCATTAATCAAAGATCCTGAAGAGCAGAGTCAATTTCCTTCTATTAATGATCTGTTTGCCTGAATATCTTAATGAATTGCAGGAAGATACAGTTGTGGACAGGAAGGTAAGAACTACGCGCAGAGGGGATGTTGAGTACCTTAGGATTGGACTGAAAGGTTCAAAGCAAAGTAGTGCGAAATGGATATAAATTGAGCAAGTGAGGAAGCAATACCCTCACTTGATTGATGCTTAGAAGAAAACCAACTTTTGGTGGTCCAAAATCTTTTTTAGTGGGAAGGTCGTGATCCGAATTGGATCCTAAAGCACTCTCTAAAGTTTTCATGACTGTTTCAAAGTTTTCATGACTCTCTAAAAGTGGGAGTTGCAGCTAGAGCGGAGCAACGAGGACCCTCGGTTGAGCGCGTAGACCGTTGGCCAACGGTAACGCGTACTGGTGCAAATTGGCAAAACCGGAGGAAAAATCAAGAAATGGGTGTGGTTTTTGATACGTGATTAGCACTAAAGCACTAATTGCGTATCGCAGGGCATCCCCCTCAGTGAAGGAAAGCCTTGAAGCACCCGGACAAATCGCTATAAAATTAGGAAAAATGACGCATTCGGTTCTGTAGCATGGGATTCCCCAAACTAGCAGGATATAGGAAGGCCTCAAAGCGGTAAGCAGTTTTGATTGATTCCCGCCCGATGCCACACATCGAGTGACACGCATTTGGTGGATGAGAGAGAAAACTGCCCACATCGAACGGGTAAACATCGTGCAACTTGTCCACCCAATATGAAGGATGACCTTAGGATCTGGGGGGCCCAGATCAACGGCGAAGATGCGTTCTGATGATTGACCAGATTTGACAAGTCAAAAAGCAAGATGACAGGGGATTTGAAGTCCGACATGGATGATGAGTTTGCAAACGATTAATGATTCACGGGCAATCTTGAAGAAAACAAAATTAAAGGCCATTCAAATATGATTCAAGGAATCTGACACCCAGTTCGTTAAGAAACAGGTGGCCACCTCCCTGCAAGGCGTTACCCAGTGATGATGACACAGAGGAGAGGAATTCGAGAAAACAGAGGTAAGGAAACTAGAAGGCTAGGAAGCAGAAATGAACAGTCAAAGAACAGACTGGTTTAAAGCCAAGAACTGACAGAGATAGAGCAAGAGGCAGCGACGAAGAAAGGAGTTAGTTAGCCGAATATAGCTAAGAGCATAAAACAAAGAGTAGAAACTGAGCTGACCTTAAGTCAGCATCAAGCCAGACAGAGCCATAGAGAGTCAGAGAGTTTGTGCACTCCATAGAAGGCTTGAGAGGTTCAAGCAAACTCCTTGGCATAGGCCTCTCATACTATTGTGGCCATCAGAGGTCGTTAGTAAGGAGAGTCTTTGTACTCTAGTCATACTTATTTTTATCTATTTAGTGAGACTCGAATCGAGCTCACTGTTGTAAAAACTCTATTTGAAAACATAATAGAGAGGCCACCACTGAAAGTTGGACTCGGAGACATAGCCCATGAGCATTGGGTGAACTCCTTATTAAACTTGTTGTCTTACATTTTTTCCTATGCTTTTCTCTAACTGCCTCAGTGTTTGTGTATTTTGCAATCTTATCGATCCATTGCATAAGGTAACATAGGCACATCCATGAACATGAGTTGGTAATACATTTAATTTTTTATCCTGGATAAATTCCAGATCATCCACTTACCTCTTCTTCCTTCTGGATCAGTTTGCATCAGAACATCTTTTACTGCTGCATTAGGAACATATGCTATGGTATGTGAATGCAGAATGTACACTCTGAAATATTTCAATGCTTTTATGAGGGCCAATACTTTTTTTTCAATTATGTTATACCACAAGGTAGCATCTCAAATAGTCCTACTAAAAAAAGCAATGGGCTTCTCAATCTGATCTCCCTTTTGCTTCAATACTACAGCCATGGTATGTTCAAATGCAAATGAAAATATAATGAAATATTGAGTGTAATCAGGACTAATCAAGACTGGGGCTGTGGTCAAAGCAAATTTTACCAAATTGAATGACTTCATGGCATTCTCGGTCCATGTCACAGTGCTATCCTTTTTCAGCATATTAGTCATTTCACGTAAATGTTCCACCAAATGGGGTATGAATCTGTGTAAGAAATTCATCTTACCATTGAAATCTTGGATCTCCTTTTTGTTGCACGAAAAGTCTATATGTTGAATTGCCTCCACCCTTGAAGGATCAATGCAGATACCATATTTTGAAATGATATGACCAAGGAGTTTACCCTCATCCATGGAAAAAAGACTCTTATTGGGGTTGAGAGAAATCCTGAACTTTGTACATCTCTGAAAAACAATCCTTAAGTGGTGCAAGTGTTCATCATCAGAACCAGAAAATACTATCAAATCATCTAAATAAACAACTAAGAAAAAATCCTTCTCATTAGCAAAAGTGATGTCCATTGCTCACTGAAGAGTAGCTCCAGAATTCTTTAATCCGAATGGCATTTTGGCATATTGAAAAGTAGGTGTTGTAAAGGCAGTTTTTTCTTGGTCTTTTTCATGCACCAAGATTTGATTATAGCCTAAGTAACCATCAAGTAGTGACATCTGTGATACTCCAACTACTCATTGCAGAATATGGTCCATCTTTTGAAGTGGATAGTTATCCTTTAAGGATACTTTGTTGAGGTTCTGGAAATCTATGCACAACCTTATTTCTCTAGTCTTCTTTCGTACCGGGACTAGATTGGAAATCCAATCGGAAAATATGATAGGAACAATGATGCCAGCTTTGAACAATCTGTTTACCTCTTTTTTGATGGATGGCAGTAGCTTTGGATTGATCCTTCTCAACTTCTGTTTGAAAGGATTTTGATCCGGCTTGATAGGAATAGTATGTTGAATTATGTCCTTGTTATACACCTTCAAATCTGAATAATCACACACAAACACATCAGAAAATTTAGAAAGTAATCTAACATATTGGGCCTTTACCTCGTGAGACAATGCTTCTGATAGCTTTACAAGCTTTGGCTTGTCAACTATTCCAATATTCACATCTTCAACTCTTATGTCTATAGGAATCGTGGTAGGTTTTCTTGCCACATCATCCTGATCAAAAGAGCTCCTCTAAAGGTATGAGACCTCTAGGAATAATCTTATCCTTTAGTTGTAATACCTCCATCTGATTCACCTCAATCTCTCGTTCATCGGTATCACAATCATTATCGATGAAAGCATTCTTCAATTTTCCTTCATTCTGTAAAAAGGCACTAATTTCATTATCATCCCAAAATACTTGCCAATACCTTAAATTATTTGGAACAGCAGGTCGGTGTTTGACATGAATTTCAAACTTGTTGTTGGAGTTCATTGGGATCTTCAAATTGCTTGCAGTGGTGGTGAGTGAATCTGCAATAATGTTTTGAGTTCGAGGTACTACTATCAAGGTATATTCAGGAAACATTCTCAAAATATCCAGGACTGCATTTCTATAGGCTTTCATCTGTGGATGCTTTGCTTGATACTCTCCCTTTACTTGCTTGATCACCAATTTTGAATTGCCATAGACAGAAATCCTTTTTGCATTCAATTTCTTCAAAATTTTAAGACCTGCAATCAAAGCCTCATACTCCGCTTCATTGTTAGAGCAATCAAAAGCCAACCTGTAAGAACATACTCTAACATTACCTGGGACTTTCGTAGGCTGAAAAGTAGGGCTGCGAATCCAAATTCCTATACCACCGCTATCCTTACTGACAACACCATCAAAGTACATGCTCCAAAGGTCAGCTTCATCTTCTAGGTGCTAAAATTTTGTTTCCTTCCCTTCCCTACCTTGACTAATCACTTCATTTTTCTGCGCTTCACTGACCTTTTGCTGCTGGTATGTGGACTGCTCAGAAGAACTTGCTATTTTCTCTTTTCCCTGATTAAGGACTGCTCTAAAATTCTCTAAAATTTCCAGTACATCATCTACTTCTATAACTTGAATATATACATCATTTAATCCGCTATCGGAGTACAAAACAAGTGATTCTAAATCAGTATGTACAACATTTATTGGATGATTCAGTGGCTTCTCTTTGCTGGTAATCATGTATTTCATTTTCTTCTCCCTGTATAACTTTCTCAATTGACCACAAACGGGAATGGTGGCATAAGAGAAGTCAAGTTGTAAAGTGCCCTTAAGTTTAGCACCCCACGATCTAGACAAGAGCATACTGAATCGTGGTGGAATATCAGCAACAACCACATCCATCAAAACATTTTTGGCTGGGATTTGATCTAAAAACACTACCAAATCTTTGATAATACCAATGCAATGAACCCTACCAGAGTCAAAGGAGTACAAATCATTGTATTCCGGGTCATATCTAGGCCCAATTTCTCCATAATGGCTTTAGGCATCAAATTATGAGAAGCTCCAGAATCAAACATGGCATTATGGAGAATGTACTCATGCAGTCTGAGACTTAGATAAACGGGAGGAACTTCACTATATTCAGACCGACCTTCTATGGCTGGACCAAAAATGAGCTCAGGATGATCATCTTCTACATTTACCATGTCTGACAAAGGGTCTATTTGAAAATTTCTAGATACATGGTGTTTATAACTATTATTCATAACCAGCTTAATCAAAGGAATGGACACTTTTAATTTAGCAATTTCATTTTCTAAATTAAAGGATGAAACTTTTTCTACCTCTTTGACAGCAAGGTCCTTCTTCTTTACTTGCTCTTTCGTTGCACTTTGCTGATTATTCTTCTCGTTTGCAATGCTATTTGCTGATGGTCCTTTGCTGGAACTTGGATCAGCAGGCACTTTCCCTTTCTTCTGAATGCATGAAGAATCATTCTTTGATTTCAGCTCTTTTCTTTTCTGAATGGGATTGATAGGTACATCTCTACTCCTCAAAGAATATTTCTTCTGTTGTGATGTCAAAGCATTCATATGACCTCACTGATGATCATCAGACTCAGCCTCCAGAACTGCATCATTTGCTAATATGTAATCTTCATCCCTTTGAATATCAGGAATTTTTGCATATTCTTCATTTTCTATCAGAAAAATGGGCATACCATCGGCAGTGAAAAAGTGGTTTGTTTCTATTACCTAATCATCATCATCATCTTCTCCTTCCATTCCCTGAACATAATTCTGCTGCAAAGGAGTTCTAATCTACTATTGTTGTGCTGGTTGGTCCAGTTCCTTTTGTTCCCGCTACTTGATCCGTAATTGGGGCTGCTGATGTCCTCTACAATTTGGATTCCTGATTGGTGGTTTAGGTCTATCCTTGATGGTCAACCAATCAACTATCTTCTCCATTTTTCGGATCAAAGTATCCATCTTGACATCTGAGGTAGATGCTTCCTCCTTTATAGTCACTCTCTTTTTAAATCTCATTCTTTCTCTTTTGGCCAGCAGATCTCTCCTGCGTTCTTCTGCATGTCTTTAAGTGTGGTGGGATCTTGTTCCCGTAACTGATATGCCATATCAGCATCGAAACTGCCTGGAAACTTGAGTAAAGCTAACCCCGCTGGTGGTTTAATGTTGGCTGGAATAGCATTATATATTGCATTAAACTTACACAATAATCTTGCACACTTTCGATGACATTCCTTTTGATATTTTCATACTCAGAAAAAATTTGAAGTGGAATCTTCTTTACCTCCCACTGATCCAAGAATTGTCTATGCAGGATTGGCAAAGTGGTGAAAGAGGCTACGGGTAAAGCTCTGAACCACTTTTGAACTTCACCTCCAAAGCTTTGGATAAACAATCTCATAGTCACATCTTCTATCTCTACCTCATGAAGGTCAAAAAAGTCATTCATTTTATCAACATGTTGCCTAGTTGTAATGTTTTGAGTGGCATCAAAGGGAGGTATTTTACTTTGGTAATCAGCGGGCATAGCACCAAGATTTTGAGGTAAAACAAGGGGTGCATATCAAGCAGCCATGACTCGAGGTTAGGGAGGTGGATTTAAAGTAAGATTTGTGGTACTTGATATATTCAAAGGAGCAGCAACAATGGGTGGATTAACAATCTTTAAAGATGAAAGCAGTGGGTAGGGGATTGTTTGACTTGCAGTACATGTAAAAGAGGTATTTTGAAAATCAAAAGATGGCCTATTTTTCACCCAAGTGTCTACGTTTGAGGTAAGATTCTGCAACCGATCAAGAGCATGGATAAGCTGTGATCCTGATTTACTTTGTGCAAACAAGTCTTCAAGAGGGTTATCAAGAGATCTAGAAGGGTAAAAAACTATTTGATCAAGCCAACTCAAAGACTTACTATGAAACAAACTTTGCTCAAAAGTAATATCAAATTCAATATCTTGTAGAGTATCTAACCGTTCCAGGAGTGAGTGGACATGAGGAATGAAAACTTCACTTGATTGCTCAATTGATTGCTCTTTGGCAGCACTGAATTTTCTCTGTAACTTTTATGTGTTTCCTAACAATTTTATGAGTATCATTGACAATAACTGGTGGATTCGGATCTGGATTGGATCTGGTGTACCTTCTCAATGCTAGTATGCTCAAAGCTCAAAGTTTTTCTATTTTCTTTACAACTTTCCAATTTCATCCTAGAAATTCTAAAACTCATCATCCATGATCTTAAGAATTTAAATGAAGTATATTACTGGGATTATTAGTCTTTCATTCCCCAGTATGGTTTCCACTATGTTATCACCTAGATTGACCTCAGGCTGAAGGGAGGCAATTCCAGGGTAACCACAAACCAAGATTAGCCGAGTATCTAGCCCTAATAGGCCAAGAGAGGGTTCTCTCCGTCAAGATCTCAGTCAAGATGACTGGATCAGGTAAAGGATTTTAGGCTAGGTATAGTAGCTCAAAAGTTTTGATTGGATTTTGTAGGTGTTTTGCCAGATCAGGTGGAGTTGCGCAGTTTAGGTCTGGGAAATTAAGTCAAAAATGCAAGGTGTTCTACGAGGAAAGGTAGGCATAGGCTTTAACACTTTAGGCTTGATGGGATGAAGTGTTTAAGACTGATGAGGAGCTAAGAATGGCATGTAACAATCATGGATCCTTCTTAAACAGTAGAAAACATGAAATGTAGAAAGATTTCCCAAGGCACAACACTGATATAATGGATTCTACCTATCAAACTTGAAAACAAAATTCAACCAGAAGCAATGAAATGAATGATGGCATACATGAAACATATAAACACATAATTACAGAAGAAGAAATTGTACTAAAACTCCATACCATAGATATCCCATAAAAATAGTTGCAATTCTTATTAATCTCCTTGCTAAACTACTTAAAATGATGTACAATCAAGCTCTAAGCATACAAGTGAGTCCAACCCACACAATGACTGAGAAAATACATGATATAGGCCTCAAAACAACTAATCCTATCCCCAGGGGTCAAATCCATGAGAGGAGGAGCAGTTGCACAAAATACTGAGCTGATAGCTAAAGACTAGGGTGGTCAAACTGACTCATTCCTAATATGAAGCAAACTGATTCATTACATGCCACTTAGGCCATTCATCTGACGTACCTATCCTAGGTAACAAAAAATACACTTTAATTACATCCTCATCATGAATTACATCAATGAAAAACCAAAATCCCAAAGGTGAAAAGTATTTTCTAAAAGAAACTGTGAAAAAAACCAGTTGCCTGTCAAGTGTGCAGCGTCAGTGTCAAACACGTAGCACCTGAAGGAAGTGTGCAGCTCCATCCTCAAGGTGAGTTTTGACTACCTTCCTGGTGTCCAAATCGAGCCCGAGATATCTCGTTGGAAAGATTATCCTATCTAGTTTCTAGATCTACTTTCAGATTTCAAAATGAACTTTATTTGACCCTCCAAAAATTAATTCTCCCAAGACTGATCAAACGCATAGCGCCTGGTCCAAAAATGAGGCAGAAATGTGATTTTTTGCTAGTTTCTTGCCATTTTCACCAACCAGTGTTGCCTTCCAGGGTTGGAAACATGGTTTTCCTTACTGTTCTTGGACTTATAAATCCAATGGTGGCTGCCATTCCCCCAAATAATTCCTCCAAAAAGTGCACAGCGCCTAGGGCGTTGCGCATTTGACCAAGCTGCTGATACAAAATTTGACTAGAAAAGACAGGAAATTCTAATTTAAGCAAAAACTGAGCTCAAAATATTCAAAAATGGTTGACATAGCTGATGTTGACGCTGACTAAGCATGGAGAGAAGCATCCACCAATAGGTCAAGTTTATCCTTCTCCTTTTGATGAGTTAAGGCCGCAATTTTTGCATGAGCCCTTTTGAGCTTGGCTCTAGGAATTTTGTTTCTCATGGCATAGTATTTGGCCATTTTTCTTTGAACTTATGTATTTCTATTGCCTTTGGCTAATATATCCTCAAGATGATTGTTAGCTCTTTCAAGCCAATATTCCCGGTTCTCATTCATCATTATGCCAAATTGTTCATTTAAGGTGAGCTGGTTGGCAAGTTGAGCTTCCTTTTCTCTTTCAAGCTTCAAAGTTCGCTTTAGGCAGCTAGTCCTAGGCCTCCTCCTGGGCATGTTTTCCTCCATGGGCTCACCATAGTCACCATAGGCTTCCTCAAGTTGGACTTTAAACTTTTCATCTTCCCTTTTAGCTTTGATGAGCTGAACTTCCATAAGATCCTACTTGGTCTCCATTTCCCTATTTTCTTGTTCATAATAAGATATGATGTATTTTTCTCTTTGTATATTCACCTGTAACCCACCTATCAATTCTTCTTGCTCTTTGAAGATCATTCTGGTTTTTTCCTCCTCATCTTCCTCATCTAAGTCCACTAAATCAAAATCCTGCTCAATTCCATGGGGGTCTTTTTCCTGTTTTTGCATTTCTGTTTCAACCATTTTTTCCTTTCCTTTGTGTACATGCTTTGTTAATGAAGAGAGCAAGGCCCATCCCACAATATGTGGGGCAAATAATTTCCTGTTTCCTCTCTGATAAGTGTGCACCAAAGTACCTAAATTATCCCTTCCTGGCTTGCTGCTTTGACCCTGATCACTTTGTTCTTTGCCACTGTCCTCTTTTCTGTCATATGAAAGAACAAGTTCATGGAATGGTGATAACAAAGGTGATGGTATGACTGACTCATGAGAGGAGGATGAATAGTGCATGGGATGAGATGGAGGGATGGAGAATGGTGTATGAGATGATGATGGAATGTCTTGAGTAGAAACTTGAGTGAAAATGGGATGAGCTATAAATATACTCCATGCAATGTTAAGATCTTTAAGGTGATAAAGAACTATGATCTTTATGAGGGAATGGTTAAATATACTTTCCATTTTATCTTTGTATTCTCTTCTCTAGGCAATGTAAGCCATCTTCTCCACACTCCTGAAAAGATAGTAGGGTATATTGAGCATTTTAACCCTAGTGAAATGCATAAATAACTGGATGTGGTAAGAATAGACCCTAGAGAACTTACCCTCACATGAAAAATACTTCATTATAATCTTCATCATAGGTGCATATCTATCAAGGAGATATGAGAAAGGGAAATAGCCCTTTCTTTCACTTTTGTACCTAGGTTTGATGTATGGTTCATAAAAACATGCTTCTATCTCACCCTGCTTGAACCATTTTTCCCTGACTTCTGGAATCCCAGTGGTCGTTGATATGATGGTAGTGGATAATGTGAAGGTTATGCCTACAAGAGTGACTTGGTTATCTTGAATTTTATTTATGAAAAGCCTAGTCAACTCAAGGTGGTACTGGACTGCTTGGACCTGCTCACAAAACTCAAAACACCCTAACCATTTGAAGGTTGTCACTATAATAGGAGAAGCTAGGAGATCTTTGAGATATGTGGAATCAAACCTGTGAATTTTCCCTCCTTTATGAGGCTTTCTCTACTCTATGTTTCTCTCTCTTTCTGATCTCTCTTCTTCACTGTGTGGCCTATATTCTTCATCAACCCTGGTGTCCTTGTTATGAAACCCTAAGTAAATGGTAGGCGTATGCAAGTGTTTGGGAAGGAAAAAGAAAAGGGAAAGGTAGATGGAAGTCTGGTGGGTGTAGGGATATAGGTTTTTGAAAAGGAATATAGGATATTGATCAGGTATATTATGGAAAATGAGAAGCTTGCTTGCAAAAATCAGGGCTTAGAGGAAAACTAGGGTTTTGCAAATGAAACTAACACCAATCTTGATTTCACTCTTCAAACATTGAGGAAATAACTTTGAGGAGAGGGAAAAATATGTTTGAAGAGGATACTTAATTGCTTAAGGTTGAGAAGGTATTAGGAATGCCGAAGAGTAAATATGAGTGAAACTGGCCAAACGCGCAGTGCCCAAAGGAAACACACAGCACCAAGAGGAAGTGCACAATGCCTTCCTTCTAGCCCTGAGTCATCATCATTTATGAATGCCATGAATTGTGTTGCTTGGCTTTCAGCATGGTCACTTTCTTCATCTGATTTCTTTTTGATGACTACAAATTCATCTTCATTAGTATCATCTTGCTTAGAGAAGAGGTTCTTCTTACTGATCCCTTTCTTTTTGTATACCATTCTTTTAGAATTTTCTTCATCATCACTATCATGTTTATGAGGACATTTTGCAACATAATGACCTATTTTTCCACATTTGAAGCAGATAAGAGGGTACTTACCTTTTAGCTTAGATCCTTTCTTTCCCCTTATTTGATTTTGAAGCCTTTAATGCTACATATTTGGAGCTTGGGCCACCTTTTCTCATCTCATAGGCAGTGAGGATTCCATGGAGTTCATCCTTCTTGAGAGTATCTAGATCCTATATTTCTTCTAAGGCAACTATTTTGGAGTCAAATCTATCTAGAAGAGATCTTAAGACCTTTTGAACAATGGTACTTTCTTCAATGTTTTCATACAATCCTTTAAGAGAGTTGACCACTTCAACGACTCAGAGAAAGTATGATGAAATATCTTCTTCATCTTCCATTTTCATACTTTCAAATTGTTTTCTACGAGTTTGAAGCTTTGTCTTCTTGACTTTTGAGTCCCCAACGTATAATCTAATTAGCTTATCCCACATTTCTTTAGCAGAGTTACAATTCATGACTTTTGTAAACTCGGAATCAATGATTCCATTAGTGATGGAGTTCAAGGCTTTTGCATTTGCAATGTAAGCTTTCCTCTCATCTTGATCTATTGGAAGAGTGGAAGGAATTGGGTACTCATTTAGAACGAAATGCCAGACTTCAGGTCCAAGGGACATTAAGTAGTAGGTCATTCTCTTTTTCCAGAACCCACAATTGGTGTCGTCAATCAGAGGAGGTTTTCCTGACACTTTGTGTTGCACAAAAATTGTCACCTTGACATTCTGCAATCTATGTGAGTCTATCACCACTCATACTTTCCTCCTTTGCAAGTCTTAAGCCTCAATTATTCATATCAAGCCTTGAAAATAAGAGAAAGCCCTTAAAAGTCTCTAAAACTCTGGTTCCGCACTTTCTCTTAGCATTACCTACGGTCCCACACCTAATGGTCATGTCCCCTACGTACCTGAACGCTCTGTCTCTGTGTTATGGGTGCGGACCCCTGTAAAAGTTAAAAAGGCACAAGTATATTCTTAAAAACTCATTTTGAGTCATTTCTGGAAGCTTATGGAAGGAATCTTGAGGTGGAAAGTTCGCTCCTTAAAGGTTCATGCATCCCATACCTTAAGGAGCTAACCCCTTGATGTGAGGATCTTATCCCTTTGAAGGAGGACTCTATCCCTTCATAGGTGGACCTATAACCTCCTTCCTTTTCACTATAAAATGAAGCATTGGGCCAGTTACTGAGGAGGATGAAAACTGAATATTTTTGAGGTGAAATTCTGTATAACTTAGTCTTCATAATTGAGCTTTTGTGAGAAGAGATTACATACCTCTTTGATCTCATTTGGAAGAGTGTGAGGCTTGTCAAACTAGAGGAGATTCCTATTTCGGACTCTGGGAAGAGCTTGTACAGCATCAAGGCACCAAAGGTTGTAAAGTTCTTCTATTTCAAAGTTAATACAATCAAGTTTATTTTTCTCAATAAGCTGTGTTTTATGGTTTATTTTACGGATTCCTTGATCACCATAATGAACATGATTTATTATATTATCTATGCAGGTGTTATTTGATGTGTGCTTGTTTGTGATTGTAAGTTCTCTAAAGGAAACTCTTTCGGACAGTTGAAGCATGGCTGCCACAAACTAGCATTGGACTTAAGGTAGGGTCTAAAAACCTCTATATTTTTTATTAATGAATCGCAATATGTTTAGAGAAAGGTAGATTTTCTTGTCCTGCTTGTTTCTAGATATCTGTTGATACTAAGGAGATCAACCTTGTCTACAAGATCAATTTATCTGGCCAACAAATTGGCAACTCCACTAGGGAACTGAATTTGGTTTTTTTATTTTTCTTTGTCTTTGACTTGAGAAACTTGTTCTTGTTTCTGGTTTTTGCTTGATGTGTGTGGGATTGGGTATTTTTTAGGGTCCGGATCATTTTTTGTTTTTTTCAAAATTTTCAAGAGGACCGCACTCTCTTTTTGCAAGACAGTGCGGGCATCTCCGCACTGTTCCTTTAGTTCACAGAGCGGTACCACATCTGGTTCTACTAGAAGCCTGCAGACCCTATCAAAATTTCTGAAAAACCTAAAAAAAATTCTTCCAGTTAAGTTTAGGTTTTATTTACGAATTTTAGTATCTACCCAAATCTGCATGTGTTCTATCAAAAATCTCTTGTGAATAAGTTCCATTGGTGTTTTTGTTTTAGATGATTTTCTAGAAGTTTTGCATGCCTGGATTGGTTTTCACTTGGTCTCTATAGTGACTCAAAAATTAGAAGCCTAAGAAACCTTAGATCACCCTGGTGTCTCTTTGCAAATCTTTGAATGAACTTGGTCATAAGTTTTGAATTTCATTTTTATAAAAGGAAACATAGCTGGGTGTTTTTTGATTGATTTGTTTTCCTGAACGAATTATTCCTTAGTTTACTGAATAACTAAGTAAAATGTCCTCAAAAAGATTTGAAGTTTTTATTTCGATTAGGTTTTTAGAAGTTTTTAGATCTCAAGATTAGTTTTTCATAGTTTTGAGTGCTTTCTAGAAATTGTAGAATCTCTTTTGAAAGAATTGTTTTCTGTAGTTTTGAGTGTTAGAAAAGAAAAGGGATTTTTTGTGAGCATAATTAGTAGTCTCGTTTTAAGTTTATTGAAAAAGACAAAAAAAAATATTTTCTTTTCATTTACATGTTGAAGGAAAGATTTGCTTTTTAAAAGAATTGCATTCTCAAACTATTTCTTTTAGCTAGAGATTCATTGAAGGAAAAATGAATTGTTTACCATTTTAGGTGCATTTTTTAGTGTTTTTGGAGTCGAGTCTTCACACCATCAAAGTTTCATCTCCATACCTATTGACTTAAGAAACAACCCATAAAAGTAACGCTTAATTAAAATTGATCTAGCAATATTTTTATTTCTAGGGCTCTTATCACCAATATAGCTTAGGCTAGTATCTTGGAGTAGGGAGTAATTAACTCTCCAAGATAGTTAAAACAAACAAGTAGCTATATCTTGCAGTAGGGAATAAATCCAATTGTAATTGATATAATCTGGGAAGCTCCTCTTAAAGGAGTCAATCACAAGAGCATGTCCGAACCTTTGAGACAATCAAGTCTGTCTCATTGGGAAAGATATAACATTTCCGTGTATTATAAACAGTAAACCTCAGATTAACCATTGTCGAAGAGCCTGGGGTCACTTGTTGGTAAACCTTGGATTGATCATGCTGAGGAGCCTTCAAGGGGATTGAGCTTTTTTACTCTGTCCTTGCACGTAGATCGGATCGTAGACAGTTCGCCTAGTTGTATTTGTTATTTTTGGTAACCTTAGTGTCCATAAACTTAAGATTATTTCCTAAGGTGACAGTGAAAGACTGGTCTCACTGTACCTGGAGTAGACATCGACTAGACTCACTTGGACTCTCTGGGGGGTTCTCTTCACTCGAGACGGTTTTGTGAAGAAACTTGTGCTAGTCTGTTTCATTAAGTAGGTTGTCGGGGTAATTGTTCCAACCGCCCTTTTTGTATTGAATTTTGCGACATTGGATTTCATCACCAACTAGTGTTTTTTGGTACGGAAAGTTACTGTTTGTGTGTGGTTTAAAATCTTAGATTTTTTAGGCATGTGATTCAATTGTTTGGTTCTTTAGAGACTTTAGGTGGTTTTATTGAGACTTTCTTTGTTTGTGTGTGAAGTAATTAAATATTTAAACGTGGTTGAATTACCGAGACAATGTCGTAGACTTCGAGGGCAACCTTCCGAGTATACACCAAGCCAGCTTGAAGGGCTACGAGCTCTTGTATCACCTAGTGATAGTAGATTTGGGTCGCCGGAAGCCGGAGAGTCATATTTAATTGTTCATCCTGATTATCAAGTTCAAGCAACAGAGTATATTTCTGAACCAATTTCATTTTCTGAAGTTACTGGTAGTGTTTCTCCTACTAGTGAATTAATTAAAGAACCTGAAATTTATGAGCCTAAAACCAAACCTACTGCTACTCCATCTTTAGGATTTGCTTCTCCAATTTCTAGTGGTCCTAGTTCACCCAGGGTAGGACGTATCATTACCCAAAATCTTCCTTCTTGACTCATTTCTATTGAAGAACTTGTTAGTCCAGACGAAGATACAACTCTCCCTGAAAATCAACCAACTTTAGAACTTAGGGAGCGTGAATCAATTTTCTACAGTCATTTTAGGAGTGACGCTTGGTACGTACCATTGACGAATTTTTTAGAAAACTTGAGTCTTAGTTTTTCACCACCTCGAAATCCTTTTCATCCTATGCCCAGAGGTTATTATCCTCCTTTGAATATGTTGAAATGGTCATCCATTTTTTCCCAAACACCGAAAACATTTTTATATGGCGGTCCTTCTGTTCCTTCTGGGTATCAGGCACTCACTGGTACTTTTTCAAGAGCATCTCCTCAACTAAATGAATATGAGATATCAACCGTTAATAACAGAACTCAACTGTTGAGCGTAGAAGAAATTCTTATGATGTCTAGTACTATTCCAAATCCACAACCTCAAGGTAGTCAGTTACCACCTGGAGGGCAACCTCAAGGTAGTCAGTTACCACCTGGGGGGCAACCTCAAGGTACTCAATTACCGCCTGGGGGACAACCTCAAGGTACTCAATTATTGCCTGGGGGCCAACCTCAAGGATAGTACATACCTTCGGGACAATACATACCTCAAGGCCAACCCCAGATTCAATATATACCTCAAGGTTAACCCCAGTTTCAGTACGTGCCTCAAGGTTATCAACCTCAAGGTTAGTACCCAACTCAAGGTTTCCAACCGCCTTCTGGTCAACCATCTGTACAAGGAGCTGGAAATGTATCTCTCAATTATCAACCCTACGCTCAACCCAGTTATGGTCCTCAATATGCTCAACATTTTATGGGTCCATACCCCGGAATGAATATGGTGTGGGATCCATCTCAAACTCAACAAATTTTGCAACCTAATGTGCAGTTATCAAGTCAACCTAGACAACCTTTGGTTTCTGGTCCAACCCAGCAACCTGTCCAGCCTACTGTCCAAACTTCTGCGCCTAGTGTAGTTCATCAGTCTGGGCCTAGTTCACCTTGAACTCTGCCTCAAACTGCTACTGCAACTACCATAGCTTCTGTTCAATCTACCCCACCTACTTCTAGAGTATTGACAGCTCCAGTTTCTACTGTTCTTGTATCAACTCCTCAAGCCTCTTTACCACAGTCAGGACCTATAGTTCAGATGCTTGTAAGACAACCTAGTCCAAGTACAGTTGTCACAAGTCAACCACAATTCACTTATCAACCGTACCAGGGACAGTACCAATTTGGTCTTGTTGTGCAAAACCCAATTTATCAGTATCAACCGTACCCTAGATATAATTATCAGCAACCTCAACAACCCCATTTTGGTCCAGTTAATCCTGGTTTTCCAGGAGGATATAATATTCCTAATGCAAATCCAATTCCAGTTTATCCTGGATATCTGCCTCCTGGAGCTGATCTTGTGACCCAAGGTTTTCGAGACCCTAACCGTCAGTTACCATTTATTGCACCTTTGGGTTTACCTGATTTGTCGCACCTTACGAACAATCCAATTTACTATCTTCCGTATTGGCCGCCAATGCCTAATAAGTTGCCCAGTGATATCCCAAAGTTTGAGGGTAATTCAAGAGAAGATCTGTCAAATCATGTGATGACTTATCACCTCTGGTGTGCATCTAACTCCATTATCGATGATTCAATTCGCTTACGTCTTTTTCAATGCACTTTGATTGGTCTTGTTGCCAAGTGGTACATTGGGTTACCACGAGGTTCTGTTTATAATTTTAGTCAGTTAGCCACTTCTTTCTTAACTCATTTTCAGTTGCCTGTCAAATACGACAATGGCATGGAATTATTAACTTCATTAAAATAGTCAACGTCCACATATATTTCAGATCATATTCATGAATGGCGATGTAGACGATGTTTAGTGAAAGTTTTTATTCTGGATCAAATTTTAGCAGAATGGTTTGTTAAATCATTATTACTTAAAATCATTGAGGATGTAGCTAAGGCAAGAGTTGTTACTGAAGAGCAAGTAATTGCTCAGGCTCATTACCTTGACGTTGTCTATACGCAGTCGGGTACTTTACATGAAAAAATCCCCGACCTTTCGAAACACAATTAAATAATTACAGCTCCTTCAGGGTCTCATGCCGCTGATGGTATGATTGGTTCAGTGAGTACCAAAAGTAAGAAGAAATATTCAAAGAATTCTTCTCCTATTATAACTTTACCAGATTCACCGACAGGAGACTCTTCCACTGAAATTCCTGCTGATATCCATGTCGTAGAATTATCTACGGCCAAATCAAAATCCGGCAGTAAAAAGAAGGGGAAGAAGAAAAAAAAAAACTCAAAAGAGAAATCAGATAAAAATAAATCTACTGACGAGAAACGTAAACCTCGCTATCCTTGTCTCATTTGTGATGAGGAGCATTTTACAAGAGACTGCCCACATTGAGCTGAGGTTTCAAAAATTGTCAAAGGTTCTCAAATGCCTGCCGTCTTGAAGGATCCTTTTCCTAGCCAAGATAGTAAGATGATCGGTTCTTCCTCAAATTCCTCAAAAGAACCCATTATGATGATGTCCCATGTTAGGATTGCGACTCCATCACAAGATTATGGTAGTAAAAATCCTGTTGGTACTAAGGAAGCAGAATCTTCTAATTCAAACCCATCAACTTCAACTCCTTCTGGTTCTAATCCACTATAGATCAAGAAACCTAACCCAGACTTAGTAATCAAACCACCTGCTAAAGTTATACTTCGGAAGTTAGCTTTCAATACACATTCGAGAGCTACTCAGAATTATAACATTGTTGAAGATTTAGCTATTTCCCCTTCAACAATGTCAGCTTTGGAGGTGCTGCAATCATGTCCAGCACAACGTAAATTACTATTGTCTGCTATAGGAGCTGTTGATATTCAGGATTCAAACCTAATAATATTTGATTTAGAGAATAGTATACCTCACCTACCTCATCAAATGGCTTTCTAGATTCTGGTGTTAGTCAAAAACAGACCTTGCTTTCGGACAGTGATTGATGAGGGAGCTTCTACGTGTATTATGTCGATTCAGTGTTGGAGATCACTTGGTTCTCCTACAGTCAATCAGTCCTCAACGATTCTAAAGGATTTTGATGGCCGAGGGTTTCATCCTTTTTGCATTTTGCAGGATTTACCTATAGGGGTTGAACAAACTATAAATCTAGATGTGGAAGTGGTTGATGCCCCTCTAGATTACAACCTTCTCTTGGGTCGCAGTTGGTCTTACGTTATGACTGCTATTGTTTCATTGGTCTTTCGGCTTATCAAGTTTCCTCATAATGGAAAGATCGTCACGATAGACCAACTGACTTATTTTTCATCCGACCCAGTCTCTTCTGATAGTATTCAACATGTCGGTAAAACAACTATCCCTTACAAGGATATTGGGGTAAGTTTAATTAAAGATTCTGGTTTACTAGGAACCTTTTCATTTCCTCCTTCTAACGTATCGCCTTCTATTGCAACTATTCATATGATTTCATCGAACACTATTGATTTTGGTAATGCAATGCCTTTGAGTCCCTTTGAAATTGCATATCAGGCTGTACAGTTGTTTTCCGACTCTTGTTCAACCAAATCTGATCCAATGAATGTGTTCATGGGGAATCACTTTCAATATCAACCTTAGCTTCAACAACATTTTCTGATCCTGTTCATACTGATAAGCAGATTCTTGAACTTTTGTCTGTTGATGATTTGCCATGGGAAGATCTTCATCATCGATCTTCATTTTTACCTGAGCTTGATCATTTTGAAAATGATTTCTCATCTATTTTTACAACTAACTATGTCAAAGAACCACAGAATCCATTGCAACATCCTAATTCTGAGTTAAATTTGGGAAATATCTCTCGAACGGTTCTTATTGACATTTCAGTTAAACCCGGAATTATTGAAAACATTCATATAGGTGCTTCCTGTACAGACGATGAAATCCAAACTTCTAAAGCTCTATTTCAAGAATTCCCCAACGTGTTTGCCTGGTCATATGAAGAAATGCCAGGAATCAATCCATCGATTGTTGTCCATGAAATTAAAACTTACCCAAATGCTAAACCTATCCGGCAACATTTGCACCAGATACATCCAAGAAAAGCTGCTGCTATTAAAGCTAAAGTTGAGAAATTACTTCGAGCAGGTTTCATTTATCCAATTCCCTTAACAGATTGGGTATCGAATATTGTTCCTATTAACAAAAAGCAAGGAACGATAAGAATATGTATTTATTATAGGGATATTAATCGAGCTTGTCCTAAAGACAATTATCCAACCCCCTATATCGATCAAATTATTGATGATTGTGCCGGCAGTGAAATGTTCTCCTTTATGGATGGTTTTTCCGGTTACAATCAAATCAACATACTCCCTGCTGATCAACCTAAAACAACTTTCGTTTGTCCATGGGGGACATTTTCTTATTGAAAATTACCTTTTGGATTGAAGAACATCGGGGCAACTTTTCAAAGGACTATGTCTTACGAATTTCATGACATCAAGCACATTGTGCAGTCTTATCTCAATGATTTACCTGCTCATTCATTACGTAGAGCTGATCATCTCACTCATTTATGAGCAATCTTTATGAGATGTAGGCATTATCGAATTAGGATGAATCCACACAAATGTGTTTTCTATATAGAAACGAGTCGTTTAGTGGGATTTGTCATTTCGAAATCAGACATTCGTGTCGATCCTTCGAAGGTTGAAGCTATCGTCAAATTACCTCCTCCTTCGAATCTTCGGCAACTCCAAAGTTTGCAAGGGAAAGCAAATTTTTTACGTCGTTTCATTTCTAACTACGCCGCGATAACGAAAGGTTTTGCCACGTTGTTGAAACAAAATACTCCATTCTTTTGGGATGAGATAGCTGACAAATCTTTTGATGCACTTAAACACACATTGACCCATGCACCATTATTGCATCCTCCCAACTACAACCAGGATTAATTTTTGTACCTCGCCGCTTCTCATTCCACCATTGGGATGGTTATTGAGGGAAACGTACCCCTAGGGCTTTTGTGTGGAAACCCTAGCAGACTTAAAGTTGTCTATAAAGAGAAACACACATTCACACAACCATTATGCTATTATAAGCAAATTCTATAGTAAGAGGGGTGTACCTTAGGTCCTACGTTTGAGAAGTTCCTTTAGGGTCCAAACCCTTCTTCAAGTCCCTTTCGCTCCTTTGTCCTGCAAAACAACCAATTCCAAAGAACACAACAGCATATGGACAAAGACTTATAAAGAAATCATCTTCATGTTATAAAGGAAGGTAGTT
>APFE031586786.1:2076-24034 GCA_000404065.3 Pinus taeda | reverse complement strand
CAAAAGTGCATGTTCTGAGGACGAGTTTTTGACAAATCTCTGGACCCTTCTCTAAATGCCTGAGAAGGGTTTAAATACTGCTAGCTAATTAACTTGATTACATAAATTTAGGATCCGATTTCCAAATGACCGTCCTTCTGATAAAGCAAACTATTTATAAAAATTAAATCTGACTCTGAACTATTTCTGTATTTGCTCCTTAGTGCTGTAAGCATGCAACATTCGATTGGGAAGAGTCGACTGGTTGCCTTCCCCTTTCGTGTGTGCTATAAAAATAGAAGTAACAAGAGCTGGCACCACTTTCTTTAAGATATTTTAGAGAATCTTCCTCTGACTGGGTGTATTCACTGCGTGTATACTTGGTAATAGCTCAAATTTCCCTCAAACTGATTCTGCTTTTTCTATTTCGGTTTCCGTCCTTGCGAATGACTGGACGAGTCAAAGACTTTACTTTCTGAACAATTCTCTGGATTGAAAACTGCCTCCGTTCTTCATTCCGGGCTTTTCTGGTGTGTAAGCTTCAGGGTTTTTGTAATCATGTTGCTTTTGTGCGCCTTTGATTTTGAGCTTTAGATGACCTATCGACATTAGCATCTGTTGAGTGATACTCTGGAATTTGTGGTCCTATCGTATGCGACATCCGTTTCTGAAGGGATTTCTTCTCTGTTCTCCGAGCATTGGCGCTTTCCCCTTTTCTTTAGATGTTTCCTGCACATTGCTTCATGTTATTTCCTGTTTTATAGTTTACACAAAGGAAAAGAGTAATGGTAATAAATATTGACATGAATTATGACATTCATAGCGAACTGACCCTTCGAAAAACAAAAAAGCTGCCATTCTTGGATACTTTGGCGTACAATCATTAATTTCTTTTTAAGGCGCGCGCTTAATTTTGATTAATGGGCAGATTTCCTTGAATATTGCGCTGAGGAAAATTCGCGTTCATCGCAGATCGCAGATCACGTTATAGTATCGCGGCATCGCAATATCGGATCATCGCAGTATCGCAGATTGCATAAATTAGTCATTGTGTGCTACTTTACGCCATGTTACGATATGAGACATCGCACATCGGATGTCGGAGATTTCTTAAGTTTTTCATTTAAGAGCGTTTCATAGTGAATGCGATGCGATGAATTTCGCATCACTTCTTCGTAGTCTATTATGCTCATAGAAAAAATGTTTCATTCTTTCGTCGCGATAAAGTTTTAAGGAATCAAAAACAAAAATGTTCCTAAAACTGTTTGTTTGAATTTTAATTAAGGGTCCCCATTTTCTTGGTGTTATTTCTAATATCAAACAAAGAGGGGGGTTGTTGGTGGCCACAACAGAATGCAACCCTCATTCCTTTATCCTTCAAATCAGATATTGAAACCAAATTCTTCTTCAATCCCGACACATATAGTTTAAATGTAATTTGATAGAACCAAATCCCTTTACGAGATGAGTGGTATTGTCACCAAGAATAATGTTCAAATTGGTCACCCTCTCTACCAAATTAGAGATAACCTCCTTATACCCAGAGAAGTGATGAGAGGCCTCACTATCAACCATCCAACTATCCTAAGAATCTTGAGAGATGAACTAGATAATGCGGAAATAAGAATATATTCAGATTAATTAGTAGCATTTCCTTCATACCTGGATTTTCTTTACCTCTTTAGAGGACGATATCTATCATCATGATAATTGGGGGATACTCTTATTCTTTTATTCCTTCTTCTGTCGTCTCTTCTTTCATGTGACCCATTGTTGTTTAAGCCACAATTATTGTTGTAGGACCTTGAAGAATTTCTTCTTGGAGTATCTCTCTTTTCGGGACAATCTCGAGCATAATGACCCTTTCGATGAAAATTGTAGCACTCAACATCTCTATCTCGCCTTCTTGAATCCCTGGAATACTGATTAGATTAAGGATGTTTTCTCTATTTAGATGGATTTCCCTTTTATTTCTTTTCATTCTTTTTCTTTCCTTGAGTAACGTAGGCAGTGGGCTCTCCTTCCATTGATCCTTGAATTATTCCTCTAGATATCATCCTTGATTCTTCTTGAATGAGCTTTCCAACTAGCTCATCAAACGATGGGAAGACATTGTTGTTTCTTATAGTAGTAATGAAGGTTTCCCAAATAGGATGGAGGCCTTTGAGAGTTACAATCACCAATTCCTTTCCAGATGCGATTTCCCAAATTATTTGTGATTGATCTCTAAGACAAGATATTCTCATAATATATGACTTCACAAATTCTCCTTTGTTCATTTTTGTATCTTTGAGTTCATCTTTCAAGGAGATGATTTCATTCAAGTTGTTGACTTCATACATGCGAACTATCTTATCATAGATGTCCTTAGACATTCTCAAATTTCCAACATACACAAGTAGATTATCTTATAAACCATCAATTATAATTTATTTTGATTTTAACTCACCTTTCTTATACTTCTTTATTGACAGCAGTGGAAAAATTTTCAGGAGACTCAGGTACTCTTCCTTGAATGAAGTCCAAAACATCATTGTTGTTAGCTATGATCTCCAACCTGACTTTCCATGCATCAAAGTTAGATGAATCACCCAAATTCTCATGCTCTTTGAAGAAAGTGTTGGAAATAATACTAAGAGGCGGGGGGGGGGGGGGGGGGTGAATCAGTATTATCAAATCAATAATTTTATTTCCCAAATATATTTATATATGCTACTTTAGTGAAGTGAACTAGCGTGTACATGCAACTGTGATTTAAGAAACCAACGTATATCTAGAGAACTTGTGATTTAGACAATTTATTATGTGTTGAGCTTAAACCAATATATCAGAGATTTATTAGTCAGTGTAGTAAAAGCAGAATAAAGCATCATACGTAAGCAACACGTATGAACACCAAGATGTAAGGTGGAAACCCAATGTGGGTAAAAACCACCTGCTACTGTCGTCTCTATCTTCTTTTAATAATAAGAAAATCCGTTTACAATCTTGTACTGGTGCAGACTCATACCAGTACACAGGCTTCTACCTGCAGAAGGTTACAACCTTCTCTCATTCTCTAGCTTCTACTAGGAGGAAGCTACAACCCTGTAGGTCTTGTACTAACCAATATGTTTACTAGTACGTAGCTGCCAACCTACAGAAAATTCCACTCTTCCACCAGGGACCATGTTTCATGAATTTTCAGAGTAGATAATCCTGGATCACAACAACACAATCTGAAGGCCACGTTTCATCAATTTTCGCACTAGACCCATCAAAACTTTTAAACTTAAACTGCATCAACCAATATTCAGTTAATCTGAAAAATCAGATCACTGACACCAGAACATTGTGCTGAACCCAGAACCCTGCATCATCATTCAGAACCAGCTGTAACCTCAAAAATCATGCATTAGAGTGTGTACGCTACTTGGCTGAACCCAAACTGCATGTATACGCTAAATCCGTTAATTTAACCTGCGTATACCTTCAAAACTACTACAAACATAAAATTTTGAATCAAGTCTGTACCAACTGGGTATCTACTGTAAATTTTCAGGGCTTTACACAAGCATGGGCATAGATCACTTCTTCTCACTTATAAAATCAATCAATCAAATGCCAACCTCATGCATTCAATTTTACATTCAGATCTAAGAAGAGTGCATTTACAGACAACAATAACACAACAGGATTTGATTAGATATCAGTCAGATCTGAAAAAGAAGATTTTCTTTTGTATACACTACTTGGAATAACTGAACCTGCGTGTATAAGCTCTTTGGCCAAGACGAACCTACATACAGATCTGCAAATATTGACTTAGAACTTTGCTGCAATTCCAGACTTCAGAAAAACCCAGATCTTGATAGATAACGAATAAAATAGGCGTAAAACATCAAATCTAGTCTCAACCAATATCAGATCATTTAAGAATAAGTCAATTCACGTCTCATGATTTTGACCCAAGACGTGAAAAAATATTTCAGGTCTAGTCCCGAACATAACCTTGCTTTTAGCTCTGCTACATACTTCAACATTTGATAGTCAAAATCAAGTCTTGCTGTGTTGGTTATGCTCACAAAGGACTCAAATTTGTCATTCTTCTCCTGCCCCTTCACTCCGTTCATACTCCCATAACCTTCTCGCTTTCCCTGTTCTCCTCCAAACTCAACATAAACCCATATTTCCTTAGCTCCCCGGGCGACGAGTTTAAATGTCATGTAACCGTGATAACGTGACCGTGCACCTTCACCAAATTTCCCTATCACATCAATTAACAAAAAAAAAACACGTGAGGTTAAACCCCACCATCCGATCGTCTGCCTCGCGATCTAACGTTATCCGCTCCTCTCACGTCCTCGAATCGCCTGCACGTTTACGCGCGATAAACCGGTTTTTCTCCTATCCCATCTGCCACGCGTCATGTGATAAGTGTGATCGCGAGCTCATGTACGAATACCACTTGACTCCTAAAGGCGGTGCGAGCATTACCGCTTACCGCTTAAGCCTATTCTCCCCGCCCGATAAACCTTGTGCATCTTCCGCACCCCGCGACCGTTGGATCTGTTCGTCCGAGATCCAACAACCTGTGATCGTCTACACCTCATCGTCTCGATTGCCCTTGTCGTGCTGTATCTGCCGTCCATCTGCACAATCCGACAGTCAGCCTCGTTCCTCCATTTAGTTCGTCTACCCGCCATGAAGTCCACGCTCCTTGATTTCTCCGTGCATCCTAAGGACGAAATTGGCCAGTATTCAGTACTTCGAGCAGTTATTCCTCAACAACTACATTCAAGAGCAGAATGGCTGAGAAGAGAAAGGAAAAAAATCACGCAGTTGAATTCATTCAACAGTTATATAACTTGATCCATATGACACTTCACCTGCTCGAGAAGTACAACAGAGCATCCGAGAAGATCAATTTTGTTCATTAAAGAAAACAGATCGTAACAGAGACTCCATCATAGAGTTAAAGCGGTTGGTGGTCCATATGACCCCTCCACACATAGAACACCAGAACATCTTTATAATCAAACTCTATATACCCAGAAAAGAGATGTAATCAGGGATGATGGTTGATGGTTGTAGTTTTGATGTGAGGTTCAACTTCTGGAGACTATAACTACTTTGATACTTGCAACGTCTGGTCTTCATTTTCAGCTAATACAAGCTTCTTTTGTTGTTAATTGCTCACTTTCCATTTCATCTGTTCTAGGCTGTGCCTGTTATGCATTTGTTCATGTGATCTTGATATTTAGCATTAGAGGGGCTGTCATCCCACCTCTGTGTTGAAGTCTACTATGTATCATTGAAAGTGTTTTGTAGGTTTCTGTTTACTTAGTGCCAGAGAGCTGTCATCCTATCTGTGCATTAGGAAATAGATTTGCTGACCTCTGGTTGCAGCCGGCCATCACAGGGCCCCGTGCATCTGCTAGTGTGGTCAGTATTCTCCGTATTCACCCAATCCTCAATCTGTAAGTAATTGGTGGTCTAAAGCCTTGTAGTCTGGGGGTGTTCACCCATGTCTAGAGTTAAGCATAGTAGAAGTGGTTATCTGTCTTGGAAAAGCATCATTCCTTCCATTCATCCATTTCCAACATTTTTGTTAAGTTTGTAATGTTCCCGATCATCTCCGAGATACAACCTAGGAGAGTTTCTTGGGGGGATGATAACACCTGCAACATAAAATATACTTCAGATAGAAGTATTCCTTAGAATCTTATTGCTTGCACACCTGGCCTAATGATGTTCTCCTCCTTATATACTCTTAGGCCTTTCTCAATACCTTAGACCAAAACCACTTAGGACCAATACCTTGGACCAAATACCTAGGGTTAATACCTTGGACCAAATACCTCAGACCAAAATACCTTGGACCAAATACCTCTGACTAAAATCTTGGTTTTCTAACATGTACGCACTTTTCCTCCTATGAAAGTGCATGTATACATTATACGCTCCTTTTGTTCTGTTAACCCATGTGTATACACTTCTTGAACAAAGTGAACCTGCACATACCTCTCTTTCTTCATTCCTTGGAGTCTGATCTGTAATCCTTAGCTGTTAACCTGCTGCACTGTGAACTATCATCTGAGTGAGTTTCCATCAAGGACAACACCTGTATCATAATGCCAACAGAAAGAGGAAGACATTTTTTACCAAAATATTTTCCCTTTTTCAATAAATTGCTTGAAAGATGAATGCTCTTGCTCTATGTCTCTTGGGCTTGTCTTCACCTCAACTCTAATACCATGTTAATTTTTGATCAATTTGTTCTATACTGCAACTATTACTTCAACAATACCCAATAGAATCCAATTTAACAATTTCACTTGTTCAATTATATAATAGCAGTAGAAAAACAATAGATAGAACAATTAAACAAATGCACATTGAAAGACAACCAAGAGACAAGAGACACAATACTTGGTCAATGAACAATTAAAAAACCCATTAGGGGGAAAAACCCTTGCAAATATTCTTCCATTAGATTGTCTTCAAATGTTTAGTAGAGAAAGAGTACATAATCTAATATCCAACATCCAATCCACTATCCAAAACAAAGATGAAAGAGAGAGATTTAACAACAGTCAACTCAAGTGAAGATATGTTCCATTAAACAACAGTGAACAACAACAAACAATGCCCTAACTAGCCAACAGTTCACAGTCAAGTCATCCCTTCAACAAATCGATCCAGGATAGTCAAATTCAACCTTTGAAGCTGGTCAAATATTATTTAAAACAATCCCAAAACAAATGGTCAAACACGGTCAAATTGTATTATTTTTCTTGTCGTCAAACATCCGGTCAATCCTGCAATTAGCCTTAGTTAGTGTGCCCAGAACTTCTTGGTTTTTGGGCCAATAGATGCGGCCTACAAATATCAAAATTTTGGAGGAAAAATCACATAAAAATGTAGTCAAAACAACCCTGGTCAATGTTGGTCAAACCTGCAACAAAATTTGAAATTTTGGGCCTACAATTTGTCCTCCTTGCCACACATGTGAGAGAATTAGGCTGACTAATCGTTGTATGATTCAATCAGATGAGGAGAGAGAAGATATCAATGAGTGAGTGAGGTGCCAAATGAGGTTGGATGTCTCTCTTATTTATACAAATTGTTGAGGGTGAAAAGACACGACATTTGGGCTTCATGAGCCTACATGAAGTTGAAGTTGACCTTGACAATTTGCACATGTGAGGGCTTAAATTCAAAAACGCATTTTTCCTTGACCGATTTGAGTGATCTTTAGGTCAATTTTGGTACTCTCAAAAGGAGGAATTCACTGCAATGTTTATCTTCATCCAATGAGTTGTCCAAAGTGGAATTTGACCTTAGTTGTATAATTTAACAACTATGCTATTCGAGGAAGCTACATGTCTATCTAGAGTAACAATGCCATCTGAAGCTACAGTTTGAAGAGTAGCTGTGACATTACAATGGTACTTGGATTATTTAAGGTCTAAAAGGTGATATCTAAAGGTACCATCGAGGTCATCCACATGTTTCAAAAATCAAAAGACTACACTCATATAAAAGCTACAAATCATAGTTCAAAGTATAAGAAGAGATGTCATCCAAATTTTACAAGTAATCCGAATTACAGATGTGGACCCACCTAGGATCCATATGGTTGCAATAGTATAGTCCTTTAATGGGAATGACGCCTAGCTAAGGAGTTAGGCTGACCTGAAAGGATTTATAAGATTTTGTTACAATTGAGAAGCCTTAATTAGAGAATAAAATATCTATGAAGAAATATGGTAGAAGGTTTTCTTATGATACATAAGGTATAATTGACAATATTCATGAGAAGGTCATGATATCGACGAATATTGTAGTACGTGTGTAGAAAACGTATGATCTTTGCATTATTCAAAGTCTTAACTCTTGTAAGCAATATGGAAATCATGACATCCAAAAGAAGGACTCATAGAAACTTCTATTATCATAAAGGAACACATGTATGTAATCATGAGGTATGTATAGAATATTCATTTTTGAAAAACTTAGTATGAATTTTTTTAGAGTTTAATGGATTATATGATTCTAGGGCTTATATAATTCATTTTTTGAAGGTTGTTTATATCTAGGTTTGCAAATCCTAGATGATATGTGAATTGTTGAGGATGATACTTTGAACTTGACATTATGTATCTAGAACTAGGGTTGGTGTTGGAAATACTGAGAGGGGGGTGAATCATTATTTCATTTCAATTATTATTTTTACCAATTAAGATCACTTATATTTAGAAGATAAAATGAACAATATAGAATAAAGGATTTTATTAATTAGATATAATAAGGTCTTAAATCCACTTCTTTACAATGAATCAAGTACAATAATAGTTTAGGGCTCCAACCCTAGATGAAGACACCAATCTTCAATCTCCCAAGCTCCAAACTGTACTTTGCTAAGCACCAACTTGGACTTCAGGATCCAACCCTATCTTCCAAGGCTCCAACCTTGTCACTTTGAGGCTCCAACCTCTAGGGCTCCAACCCTATCTCTGGTACAGGCACCAACCTGGTCTTCTTGAGGGCTCCTATCCTTTAGGGGTCCAACCCTATTGTCGGTACAAGCACCAACCTAGTCTTCTTGAGGACTCTTATCCTCTAGGGATCCAATCCACAACTTCAATTATTCAAGATAAGTTTCTTAATTATTCACGGATCCCAATATCTTCTGCAATGAGCCTTGACAATATCTACACCTTCAACATCACCCTGAAATGATCTCCAAAGTAGTAAATTCATCAATGAAAAATTTGGCTTCTCATGAAGGTGTCACCACTACTCTTCATGTTACCCAAAATAAATCTCCAAGGTAACCTCATGATGACTTCAACACATCATGATCTCAAGGGTGCCTCCAAGATCAAATTATATTATGCTTCTAATTGTCTTCAATAAAATCAAGGTGTCTTCAATAGGTAGCCCAAGTTCTGCACCAAACTTCAAGTGCTTCACAATTTCTTGCTCTAAGTCTCTTCAAATGTTCAAGCATTGCTTTACAGTGATCCTTTTCAAGGATCTTTACCAAAACTTCAAACATGATTCAAAGTGTCACAAAGGCTTCTCAAGAATATCTCCAAGAGAGTTTCATCAAATTCTTCTTCAAAAGCTTTGATAATATGTCTTCAACTTACTTCTGCTTTAAGGATCTTCAATGTAAGCTCAATGAATAATTCAAAATTCCTTCGGTAATACTTCAACAATGTCATAGTTTCCAAGTGCTTGACTATTTAATTATTCAAAGTGTGTAACTACTATCCTTCCATAGGTACTTGGTTTCAAAATGATCACAGGTTTGAGCTTAAGGCTTCAGACCTTGACTGTTTGAGCCTCCACATAATTTTAACCAAACTTCTCCATAGTTATGTAAGCCTTCACCAAGCCTTCCATAAGTTTATTATACTATCAATCCTCCATTGTTCTATTCGAGCCCCAAGGAAAGGTCACTGGTATGGAATAAAAAATAGAGGTATGATGTCTGCACATGTCCAGGGCATACATGACACATTTTGAAATATCAATTTTGTCCCAATCTGTGCTTTCTATCTGAGCTTCCAAGATAACACAGGTTCAAGACACTACTCCATAGGTCCAAGCTCTTTTGAAACTGGTCTGAGGCTTTAACATAGGTCCGAGACATGTCCTAAAGCTACTCCACAGGTCTGAGCTCTTATATTACTGATCCAAATTCCCATAGGTGGTCATTGTGCCAGTTATCCTCCCAACTGTGTGAGATACGAGGTCTTCACTCAACAAATCCGAGCCTTAGTATAGGCCCGCAATCACATATTCTTGTCATAGGTCCGAGCTATTTGTCCTCCAAACTAGGCCACATTGGTTGTCAAAGGTTACCTAAACAGATTTAACCTTAGACTATTTCCTCCTCGACCTTTAGTTCACGAGTTGTGAACTTCACTTACTGTGTTATGCTCTGAATGATCTACATCGATTCAATGGATTTGAGATGAAGGAGTAAACCCTTATATAGATACAACTTTTTGATTTTAAGTGAAGGAACATGACTCTTTGGAGGGAAGCTAACTACTATAACCGAGCTTAGGCCGGCTAGGGTAGAGAATAGGATATATTATCTTAAAAAAATGTTTTCTCTTCGACTACTGGGAATTAGCGAATGAGTGATAGCTCGTTGTAAAGGGCTTGACCTCCTCTACAATCCTCTGCCAATTCCAACTTTATATAAGGTCATTTTATCATCAATAATATAATATTTTTGAAACTATAATCATTATTTCATTTAAGGTAGCCTTTTAAGATTTTATGTCTATGTTTTTGGCATTCAAGGTAAGGCTCTTTCATTTAAGGCTTGACATTAGGATTATGGCTTCCATTTTTTATTATATATTAGGCCTTCAAGTTTATGACAACAAGAAGAGGGTTTCTTCACATATCTAGGCTAGGGCATCACATATCAAGCATTAGTTATATGGATTTTATCAAGGATTAGGTCTAGGGATTTTTTAGGCATCAATGATCATTTAAGATATATCATGGGCATCTAGGGGTTCATTCTTCATCATTGGATCATGCATCACTATCATGCTTAGGGTTTTCTATGGTTTGCATGAGGTTAGGGAAACAATGGTTATTCATGTATTATAAGAATATTTTCCATCTCCAACAATGCCATATTGACATAAATGAAAACCTTAACCAACAATATCCCCCTTTATCATTGATGGAAATATTCTTTCCCTTTCGACAATTTCTCCCCCTTTGACATCAATGGAAAATGGGGTGTCCAAGTACTCCCCTTATCAAGGTGCTTCTTGATATGATGCTCCATCATATTTCCTTCATCAATGATAGTTCTCCATGGTAGATATGTTTCTCCCCTTGTCATGGTTCTTGTCTTTAATGTACTTTCTCCCCCTAAGCCTTTGCATGCCTTCATGGAAATGTATGACGTACATGATCAACCAACTCCCCCTTCCTGTATAAACTCCTTTTGCTCTTCTTTTTTCTTTACACAAGAAATATTTTTGCCTTGTGATCAGGTGGAAGAAATATTCAATAATGGTCCATCAGATGAGTAAAGAATCATGTTCTTCAATGGAGTTTCCCCCGATATATGATCTATCAAAAGATGTTTGTCCATGTGTGACTTATCAATAATTTCATAGGGCTCTTTACGGATAGCTTCTACGAGAATAGTCAAGATTCATCATATGCTCCCCCTAACAATGTGCATGGTCTTCTTCTTGGAAAAATTTCATCATCAAAACTTGGAATATCATATCTGCCAAAGATGCACTCATCAAATCAATAACATGAGTGGATGTATTGATTGTTCTAGAGACTTTTGGATCCAATTTGCTTCCATCTCCATACTTGTGTGACTTTCTTTTCTTGCTTGGTAGTCATATTTTTAGCTTGGTTAGGAACCCAAGTCAAGTTACAATCACAAGCCATATGTCCAATGTTATGAAAATTGAAGCACTCCATCATGTTCATCAATGATTTGCTTCTAGGGAGCTTATGGGGACCATTATATTTGTCCTTGTGTTATGCCCCACAATCCTTTTCCATGTGCCCAAAATTTTTACAAGAATAACAATAACCAAAAAATATACTTTGGTACATGGAGGATGGAGATTGCCTTGATGTACTTATAAAGTCATTTTTCCTTGGGATCCTTTGATGATATCCATTGCCTTTTGCATCCTTTACACCATCTGCATATCTTCTTGGAGTAGGGTTTCTTCCAATGTCATCTTGACTCTTCTCCTTGCTTTTAATGGAATTGGGGGCATCAATATTTCTTCCAAGCTTCTCGACATCCTCGTTGTTTGAAGCATTAGGGTTTGCATCATTCTTGTTTGAGGGTTCACCTACATAACCAAGACCTGATTTATCAAGAGGAGATCTTTGATGACTTAGGATGTCATATAGGGTTTCAGATATCTTTGGACTCTTGTTTAGATGATCAACTTATTTTCTTAGGAGATTAATTTATTCTTCCATCATCTTGTATTCTTCATCCTTCTTTGCTAGATGGTTCTCCATTTCTTCCTTCATTCTCGTTGCTTCACATGATTGGGCATTAAGTGAGGTGATTAATGATTCTGACTTGGAGATATATTAATTCTTTTCTTCAAGTTGGCATATCATGGCATTCCTTTCCTTTTTTGCTTCATCAACTTGTCCTTTTAGGAGTGCCAAATATTTCATCACCTTTTCAGCTCCTTGTGCTTGTTTCTTTGCTTCTTCTAGTTGAGATTTAAGGGAGGGGACATCTTCATTGTATTAACCAATTTTTATTTTAAGTTTGTTCAAGTATTCATGTATTTGTTCAAGATGGATTGACAAATTTTCTTCCCTTTTATTTTCTTTATTCAATTTATTTTTCATGGATATGACTTCTTCATGATGCTTTTTCTTGTTTTGATGTAATTCCTCCTTTAGCTGGGTGAGATCCTTATCTCTTTTTTGTACTTGAATATAAAAAATATCAACTTCCTTCCTTGTCTTGTCAAGGTCATGATCACCATCTTGTTTATTTCTTCTTGAGCACCTAATTTTCGTTTTTCAAACTACTTTCTCTTCTAGGGAAGCTACAAGTTTTTCCATGAGATCTTCTTCATTTTCTTCATCTTTTAGGTCTTTCTTGGCCTTGATTCTTCATTCTTGTTTTCAACTTCCTCAATAGGTTCTGGATTTCCTTCTTTCTTTCCATCATCTTCTTGATTATAGGTCATGCTTAATTCTTCTTTTGAGTGAAGATCTTGAAGTTTGTCCCACATACCTTTTTCTGATGAACCTTTTTCCACTTTGGCCTTTATAGGATTTTGTAGCCCACTCAAGATTGCCTTCATCACTCTTGCATTATATTTCTTGGATTTTTCTTTCATCGTGGTTTCAGTAATCACTTATCCCCAGACTTCAAAACCTTGAGCCATTAAAAAAATTCTTCATTCACGCCTTCCATATTTCAATGTTTCCATTGAACAACGAATCTCTCCCAATTTGATTATATTATACTTTCATGGTTGAATAAGAGACATATTTAGAAGGATTGGAGGCTTTCTTCCTTGGTTTTTCCATTTGTGTTCTAAGGATATACCTTTAAGCCATTAGGATTATGAGTGAAGGTAATGGCTTTGATTCTAATTTTTTGAAATACAGAGAGGGGGATGAATAAATATTTATTTTCAATTGTTATTTTTACCAGTTAAGATCACTTATATTTAGAACACAAAATGAAAAATATAGAATAAATGATTCTATTAATCAGATATAATGAGGACTTAAATCCTCTTCTTTACAATGAATTAAGTACAATAATAGTTTAGGTCTCCAACCCTAGATGAAGACACTAATCTTCAATATCCCAGGCTCCAACCCGTACTTTGCCAAGCACCAACTTGGATTTCATGAGGCTCCAACCTCTGGGGCTCGAACCCTATCTTCCAAGGCTCCAACCTTGTCACTTTGAGGCTCCAACATCTAGGGCTCCAACCCTATCTTTGGTACATGCACCAACCTAGTCTTCTTGAGGAATCTTATCCTCTAGGGCTCCAACCCACAACTTCAATTCTTCAAGATAAGTTTAGTAATTTTTCATGGTTTCTAGTATCTTCTACAACAAGCCCTAACAATATCTACACCTTTCGCACTACACTCAAACGATCTCCAAAGAAATCAACTCATAAATGACAACTTTGTCTTCTCATGAAGGTGTCATCACTGCTCTTCATGTTACCCAAACTAAATATCCAAGGTCACCTCATGATGAATTCAAAGCATCATGATCTCAAGGGTTCCTCCAAGATCAACTTCTATTATGCTTCCAATTGTCTTTAATAAAATCAAGGTGTCTTCAATAAGCAGCTCAATTTCTGCACCAAACTTCAAGTGCTTCATAATTCCCTACTTTAAGCCTCTTCAAAGGTTCAAGCGTTGCTTTACAATGATCCTTTTCAAGCAAATTTACCAAAACTTCAAAGATGCTTCAAAGTGTCAGAAAGGTTGCTCAAGAATATCTCTAAGAGACTTTCATCAAAGTATTCTTCAAATTCTTTGATACGACTTCTTCAACTTACTTCTTATTTAAGGATTTTCAATGTTATCTCAACGAATACTTCAATATTTCTTCGGTAATACTTCAAAAATGTTCTAGGTGTTGGAATTTACTAGGGGGGTGAACCAATATTCCTTAGAAATTAGCACTTTTAAATCTTTTTTGAGTGTTAGTAAATCTTCCATTATCATTAATGTTTATGCAGTAACAACAGTGAATAAAAGAACACAGGAGGCACATAAATTTTAGGTGGAAAACCCCTCTGGGTCAAAAACCACCGAATGATTTTCTAGTAATTCTTTAATCTTCAAATCCAATTGAAAAGAAAGCTCCAACTTCCTAGAATCTAGAGAATCATTCTTCTCGAGTTCCCACTCGATGGACGCTCCAACGCCTAAGATTCTTCAGTAGTCAACTAAACGGATGCCCCAACACCCAATGAGCTACAAAGCACCACCCTACCACCCTGAATTTTTCACAGGCTTGAACCTGTTGGTGACTTCATGCACCAGCCTACCACCACCCTACCACCCTATAGAAGAATAAAAGAAGAATTGACTTCCGTACCACGGAAAATGGTCTACTTTACAATGATATAAAATGATGTAGAAGAAGAAGATGCACTAGACCATAACCCCAACTATGACACGACCACCTAATGATGATCCTAGACCTCCCAACACTGCCTCTTCAACTCTTGGCAGATAGACACTTGTACAACTTTTACAATGACTTTGTACAATGATACTTTTACAATGATTGTATGCAGTGCTTCCCACTTGAAGATTTCATATGGTGAACTTCTTACTGTTGTTTTGTACCTTGATTGCTGCTCTTGTCATGCTACCCTTTCTCACTCTTCATAACATTAGATTATGCATTGAGTCTTCTCTTGATGAATATATAATACATGCAAACAGTCTTCAAGGAAATACCCATGACATGATAATAACAAAACTTACCTAATCCTCCAGAGCATATGTCAGTGCTAAACATAAATAACAAATTAGAATACAAAGAACCTAATGAAATTAATAAGTGAACATGCATATAGAGAATATACTTACCTATAGCTTACCTCTGCTGCATCATTTTGCTGCACCTTACTCTTTGTTGCCCTAGAAAGTCTGGTCCTTTGCACCCCTTGACAACACTTGATCTAGTTTTTCTCACCTTCTAGGAGCACGATATTAAATCTTGTGTATCTCTGTTATTTCAGATCCCCAATATGTGATATTTAGTCCTGTAGTATCCCTCTGAGTCTTCTTTCCAATGCCATAGGTCTGACCCGATTTGGACTCTTCAAGGCAAAGTTATGCCCAATCTCTCACAATGGCCTAATTATGGACTAGTTCAGTAGAAAGAATTTGTACAGCGTGCCATGTGTCACTGTTTCCTCCTTCAACTTTGAAATTGATACACAGAAAACTACAGTCCATGCACTATCCTCCACTTTTTACATAAATCCAATCCTCTTCTCATGGAGAGAGTTATGACAATTTTCCCAAGGTCACTTCTTTGAGATGAAATTCGGGAGCCTGCAAAAACCCTAACTTCCACAGATCATATCTCCGAAAATATAGCGAACCAAGATCTAAAATTCTATCATGATGTTCATCAGAATTGCGAATCAAATGGGTTTTCATTTCAGAATCTAATACTTCGCATAAATGAAGTTATAGTGAAAATGCCACGATCACTTCATTTGGAGGATATATGAGATTTAGTTTTATAGAGTTGAGAGGGGCTTCAATAGAGAATGTTGGAGGGATTTTAGGAGCTTAAAAAAATATTAATTAGTTGACTATTAAATGACCAAAACCAATTATGAGTGCCATGCCACAACCCCATAGGGTTTTGACCCATTAACTGGGGTTACTAACTTCAAACATGAATATCTCTCAAACCGCGAAGAATTACTTGGCGTGCCATATATCAATGGAAACATCTCGACAAGTATAATATACTTAGAAGATCCTTGACTCAAAATAGAGTAAGTTGTCAAGTCAAAATTCCATTTCAAGATCAGGGTAGCCCTTGGTGCTGCTTCGGTTGACATCAATGACAACCTCAGATCATGTGCCATGCCACAACCCCATAGGGTTTTGGCCCACTAACTGGGGTTACTAACTTCAAACATGAATATCTCTCAAACCGTGAAGAATTTCTTGGCGTGCCATATATCAACGGAAACATCTCGACGAGTATAATATACTTAGAAGATCCTTGACTCAAAATAGAGTAAGTTCTCAAGTCAAAATTCCATTTCAAGATTAGGGTAGCCCCTGGTGCTGCTTTGGTTGACATTAATGACAACCTCAGATCATCTTTAGATCAACACTAGGTTCCAAATGCTTGACTGTTTAATTCTTCAAAGTGTAACTACTATCCTTCCATAGGTGTCTGGTTTCAAAATGATCATTGGTTTGAGCTTAAGGATTCAAGCCTTGACTGTTTGAGACTCCAAAAAATTATAAACGAACTTCTCCACATTTATGTAAGCCTTCACTGAGCCTTCCATAAGTTTATTATATCATTAATCCTCCACTGTTCTATCCAAGCTCCAAGGAAAGGTCACTGGCCTGCACTGCACATGTCCAAGGTATAAATGACACATTTCGAAATATCAATGTTGTCCCAATGTGTTCCTGCTATCCGAGCTTCCAAGATAACACATGTTCAAGACACTACTCCACAGGTCTGAGCTCTTTTAACATTGGTTCGAGGCTTTAACACAGGTCCGAGACATGTTCTAAAGCTACTCCATAGGTCTGAGGCTTTAACACAGGTCCAAGGCATGTCCTAAAGCTACTCCATAGGTCCAAGCGCTTATATTACTAATCCAAAGTCATGTAGGTGGTCACTGTGCCATCTATCCTCCCAACTATGTGAGATACCAGGTCTTCACTCAACAGATCTGAGCCTCAGTACAAGCCTGCAATCATAGATTCTTGTCATATGTCTGTGCTATATTTCCTCTAGTCTGGGCCACAATCCTTGTCATTGGTTACCCAAATAGATTTAACCTTATACTCTTTCCTCCTCAACCTTTATTTCGCGAGTTTTGAACTTCACTTACTGCGTTATGCTCTGAATGATCTACACTGATTCGATGTATTTGAAATGAAGGAGTATGAACCCTTATATATGCATTTTCTTTTTAATTTAAGTGAAGGGACATGACCCTTTGGAGGGAGTCCAACTAGCATAACTGAGCTTAGGTCGGCTAGGGTAGAGGATAGGATATATTATCTTAAAAAAACGTTTCTCATAGACTACTGGGAGTTAGAGGATGAGTGACAGCTCATTGGAAAGGGATTGACCTCCTCTACAACCCTCTGCTGATTCCACCCTTAGATAAGTTCATTTTATCATAAATAAAATAATATTTGTGAAATTATAATCATTATTTCATTTAAGTCAACCTTTATGATTTTATGTCTATATTTTTGGCATTCAAGGTAAGGCTCATTCATTTAAGGCTTGACATTAGGATTATGGATTCCATTTTTTTTTTTAATCTATTGGGCCTTCAAGTTTATGACAACAAGAAGAGTGTTTCTTCACATATATAAGCTAGGGCATCACATATCAAGCATTAGTTCTAGGGTTTGCATCAAGGATTAGAGCTAGGGTCTTTTTATTCGTCAATGATCATTTAAGATAAACCAAGGGCATCTAGGGTTTGATTGTTCATCATCGGGTCATGCATCATTTTAATGCTTAGGGTTTTCTAGGATTTTCATGAGGTTAGGGAAACAAGGGTTATTCATGTATTACAAGAATATTTTCCATCTCCAACAATTCCATATTGACATCAATGAAAACCTTGACCAACAGTTGGTCCCTAAGAATTCATTCTAAAAAATCCATGGAAACCCTAGATTGCCAAATTAACATCATGCTTTTAGTATTGCATATTTTGTACTTGTCAAAGAGTAATGCAGGTATAAATATTATGGCTAAATTCAAAGTGATCACCTCAATAAAGAAAATCCTATAAGGTTTGTAAAAGGAGCATCTCAAGGTATGTTTAAGACCATAAGATTTTGTAGCTAAATTTCTTCATACAATCATTTTGAAATTTACATTATATTACTAACTTTCTTATGTTTAGGGCTTTGAATCATAAGGGTAATTGCTAAGGTGATTAATCATTAGATTGAATCTACCCTTATGATAATGTATCTTGTTTGATAATTTTTGGTGAAATCCTAACCTTTAGGATTCACTATAAAACCCTAGCTGCTTGATGCTTAGGGTATGTTGACAATGAAACCCTAGCCAACTTAGGGATTGCTATAAAAGAATAGAACTCATGATGAAATCCTATTATCTTGATGTTTAGGGTTTTTGATTGTGTTATAGTAAGACCCTAGTAATTTAGGTTTTGCTAATGAAACTCTATATTTTCAGGGTTTGATGAATTTTGGTTTATGTCAAAACCCTTGTGATAGTCAACCTTAGGAATGAAACCCTAAGTTTCCTTGTCCTCTTCCAATGCACCAAAAATATCTTGCCCTCAAGCAATATTTGAGAAAGCAACCTCTCTAACTGTTGCTCCCCCTGTCATTGCAAAATGTGCCAGGGTCCCAAATGTGCCACTGGATCATGTCTAACCTCTGCACTGTCTTGATATGGAAAAATCCTTCAATACCATGATCCCACACAATCTTGTCCAACATGAAGCTCCCTTCACTCCACTCACTATCCTACCTGATGAAAGTACCAGAAGTCCCTTGCTCCATTAGTGACTTACTAAAGTTCAATGGAAGATCTCTATAATATCCCCTTGCAGTAATCAACACACCCCTAAAGGTTATTGAGTTGTGATGCCCCAGTTTCCTGCTAGTCCTAGAGTGGTCCCACCACATTGACGTTGCGCTACTCTGGCTATGTCATACTCCCCATCATGTGCATTCAATATCCTCCTCTCCTGGAACTCGATGGTGGAATACTAAAAGAGGTGAGACACATCCTGCCTGGGCATCTCCATGGTACCTAGGCCTACCCATCCAAATCTAAATACGAACCTATGCAACAACAGAGAATGTCTGCCTCCCCATATGATGAAACCCTCTGTGAACACACATGTGTCATCCCAAGAGCAAACTATATCACTCTCTACCACAAATCCTCTCATCATGAGTGATCTATCGATTAATTCAATCCCTGCATCCCATAGCCAGACCTGATGCGGCACAACCCTGTCAACCAATGGAATCCCTCTCACCCTCGTCTCTAGTCCCTGCATGTGATCACTATATAGGCTTCATATATCATGGGTTAATTTGATGCATATTAATCTGCCCTGTGCCTGCCACTGTGTAGTACCAATGATCGTTGGAAGCCACATGTGCAGATATCCCCTGAATGCAACCAAAATATGGGTATTTGATACTGTAATCGACTCAGGGTATATGGATCCCTCCTGTCCCTACCAACCATCTCCCTTGGGTCTGCCATCTGCCCTCTTGATAATGTGCCAATATAAGGTCTAGATCTCATACACATATTGGGAGACTACCTCAGTCGTAACTTCTATCCTTTGAGATCTTCCATGTACCTCTATATGTATGTAATTATGAATACCTCCCTAGTTAAGTGAGAGTGTTGAACAATGTAACTAGTGTCGGTCTTCATAATTGTTTTTGAGTCATGATGCAATTCTATTTGTCAAAGGAAAGAAAATTGAGTTTTTGTTATAAAATAAATTGACTAATTGAAGTGCAGGCTTCATGCTTGGGTCAATGGTAAAAAAGTCAAAGAACCCATTGAGTGCTCTAGGATTTTTGTATTGTGTTAAAGTCAAAGTCACAGTGTAAAAGACCCTTTATGGGCACCTTAAGTCAATGAAAGAAAATTGTTTTGTGTCACAGAAACTCCTATATGTCAATCTTCCTTACTCCTTTAAGTTCACCTCAGAACAGTTGACAAGTCGGCCTAATATTGGAGACTCAAACCACTATATACAAGTGAATTTGGCCAGTTGAAGGAGATACATAACACATCTAATATGAAGCTTAGAAGATGAACTGAAATGAGAAAAATGATCTCATCCTATTCCAAGAAGAAAACAAACAAAGCGAAAGTATGAAGTCTTAATCCTGTACCACATGTATGAATCCTCTGAAGTATTACATGGCTAAAAAAGTGCAAGAAATTGAAAGTTGCAGAAGATATAAGAATGGGGTTGAAACACTAGTTTGTAGTTTATGGAAAGTTGACTTGGTGGAGTGAGGGAGTCATTTGTCTTTATCTTGGGTTTTGGTTGTCTCAATTTTGATTTGAATCTAATAGTGGAAGAGTTTAACTGGGTTTTCCCCTTCATAGGGGTTTTGCCCTGGTTGAGTGCCTACATTTTGTGTTCTTTGTTTTGATCTTTATTGTTTGGCATTTTTTCCGATAATAATAACCTGATAAATTGCAAAGTAGAATTAATGAACATCACAAGAAAGTGTCAAAGGAAGAAAAATCAAATTAAGTATATACCTATCTAAGCTACCCTAAGATTTCTCAAAAGATGATAGATCTTAGCAAAACTAAAGGTGTTAGGGAAACAGATCAGTAGGAAGAAGTATTCTTCCCTTTCCCATTGGTATAACACCCTGATGCTTTTCCATATATATATATATATATATATATATATATATACACACACACCTTCAACCCTCTCTTTGAATGGGTATCCAACTTGCGATTCAATTAACTATGGATATACAAAAATGATAAAATATGAAAGTAATCCTTTAAAGCTTGAATTTTTTACATCCAAAATTGTAAGAGAAGAACCTACAGATGGATTTTTCAAATCAACCAATCAACTACACAATTTCAATCACAAAATATCTACATAGAAGCCATCTCCATAGATGCAACATAGAGAAGGGACCATACTGAATGATATTTTCTTTAGTATTGGAACCACATCTCACATTCAACTAGAACTGAATATAGGTATTTTCGGGAAGGAAAATAAGGTTATCACACCCACAAAATCCCATCTGTTGAGCCCCGTTGAATAAGCTTGTTATATTGTAAGTATTAAGTTTTAATTTTAAAAATACTATAAAATAAAATTAAAATAAAATATTTTGATTTGAAAAGAGTTCTAGTTTTTGCATGTTATTAATAAGCCATGGTATTGTAACAAAACCTATTTAGAATTTCTTTTTATCCTCTGAAAAAAAATGTAAATTTATTTTCATATGAGAATAAAATTACATTATTTTGATACATGTTGTGCATGTATTCGTTTGAAAAAAAACAAGTTCCAATATAAGAGTTTCGCTAATGATTCTTGTTGATTACATTCCCAAAAAGGTCATTGTTCATAGTGTGATTAAAATAAACATAGCTGAATAGATGACCATAAGGGAGGTCTTTTTCCTTAGAATACATAGAAAAACATAAATTAAAAACATGTATAATGAAATCATCCATGTAGTTTAGATTATATACTATATCAAGGAAGCAAAAACAAAAATGTTAAAAAATAGAGTGCCTTCTTAGTGATCTTTAATCTAAGATATTGTCGATGCGGAGTGTTATATACCTAGGGGGGTAATATGGGGTATCGAGGGAGGTACCCAGGGTAATAATGTAATAATGGGATGGGCCATAGTAATAATGTTGGGTCCCTATAATACTAGTGATTACCCCATTACTATTGTAGTTATACCCCTTATTAATATTGTTGTGCCCCTATTGCCCCCATATTGTTATTACTGTGCCCCATAGATCCCTCTATTGTTATTTTTGTGGCTTATATTATTATTGTTAGGTCGGCTGGGTTATATTGTGACTCCTTAGACTCCTATATATAGAAAGGAGGTTTTGTCATTTGAATCATCCAAGATTGTTCATTTATGTAATGTAAAGGAGGTTGCCCCCTCGAAGAGGCTGAATTCTAAGTTGTTGATCTATCTTTTCTATCTT